>JAHWFP010140936.1:219-37909 GCA_023313725.1 Lithobius niger | reverse complement strand
AATTTGGGTTATTAATTCATGCGATAACTAAAGAATAAAACGTTTTTGGCCAAAGGTTTATAGGAATTATGTTCTTAGTTTGACGCAAGGAATTAGTCGCCCAGTATGGACATAACCTTTTGTTACACCCTGTATAATACGCTTAGGTTGGGCAAGCAAATTCATCATTATGAATTATGCACTACAATGAAAGAGGGCGAGCGGCCGACAATGTCAAACAAACGGGTGTGGCCTGTAACAATCAGTAACAATCGAAATATTGCTTTAGTAATGCTACTTCTTAGAGCAGACTTGAAGAGTTTCAAAGTTTGTTCAGTAACAATCACTGCATGCACGACCGTTGTTGGATTTATTGCGCTTGGTGTCAGAACGGAGAAACGGGCAATTGAACGTCCTCCATTGAAAAAAGACAAATCAGCAGGGGTTAAAATGGAGGGGGAGCAGGGATGGGGAATCCGGGACGGGGGAGGCGGTGCGTGACGAGAAAGGGGTTGCGGGGCATGGGGGAAAATCAGACAACTGGGTAGGCCGCAGGGGGGTTCGGAGGAGGAAGCAGGGGGCAGCATTTTTATTCCATACTGCCTACTACAGTATTTCGCTCAGGTATGCGGGAACCGGCTAGACCGGCGTATGTTACGCCAGGGGTACAGCTAGTCAATAATATTAGCGATCCATAAGCTGCAATAAAACTAGAAAAGTATAAGGATCCTTTCTACAGTTTTAATTTAGCCAATGTAAACGAGATTACATTTATATTCTCCTTTAAAATGTATGCGGACTAACCAGCTTTGGATGACACCAATGTTTTTCTTATGCACATTGGGATCAACACCGAAACAAACCATGCAATAAACGGTATTTTTATTACATAAACAACCTGATCTTGTGAGAATGGCGAGCTACCCCACCCAGCTCACCATTTCCCACTCAGCTGGCCTTCCCAACGCTTTCGCGCTCGCGCGCCACCTGGCGGCACAACGTAGTCACTTCGAGGCAGAGCAACGGTCAAAATGGCCGGGATGACATGTATCACGTTGAGCATCCGCAGTAAAAGTCATGATTAGCGCACCGACCCTGGACTCGTGCTTTGCTTGGGGAAGGCGAAGGGGAAAGGATCACCCGACCCTAGCAAAGAGTTGGCGCTCGACAGGAGATGGTGAATTGAGAAAAATTGGACTTTGAAAACAGCGATCAGCGATCGGCATTGCGGTCGGCTCAAAGACAATGCTTTGTGTAAAGGTTGGTCGTAGTGTTTTTGGCGAGTCCCAACTTAGCTAGTAGGGGAAGAGCGAGTGAACGTCAAAATTGTTGAACATTTGGGGAAAATCGTTGTCGAAATTACCTTTTGCATTTGTATTGAAATTATCGGCGATCTTTCAAGAGGAGCGGTAAGGACAAGAATGAACTGTGTGCTGTACGATGTTTTCAGGAAGCTAGAAATTAGGGATTTCCCACGTAAAAGCAGTAAAGTCATGTGGAATCATAATCTATGAACTCTAAAGTCGACATCCGCATGCTTGACAATTGACTTTCATGCAGAATTTTAATGAAAACCGTAAATTTGTGCTTCGTAGCATTAATTTTCAATGCGAAGTCCTGCCCTAAGCAACAACGCCATCTAGTGTCAAATTCTCGTAGCGTAAGCAGTCCGATCCACCCCGTAGATCAGGTTTCAAGCAAAATCATTGAAAAACGACGCCATTTTGGTTTTTTGGAAATTTGCGATCGGTTCTTAGTCTCTAGAAGGCATGAATTCAAGTTTCAAAGTTGCTAGCACCCCCAAATCGATTAATTACTATGTTACCATTGATGGTGAGGTGGTGGAACATTTAGAAACTCCCGCTAATAGTTCGCAAATGCATTTCGTTGGCGATATGAATACCCAGGTAAACAGCGATCCCCAAATCCATGAGCAGTTAAGTTTGACGCCGCTAGGTGGCAGCGCCAGTCGAGCGATCGCATCGGGCAAATCGATCGATATTTCAGAGGCACGCAACGCTGGTAGGGATTTGAATGCTTTAACTGAAGAGTTCAAAGAATTTAGACGTCAAAGATATGATGACCTTCTACTGATAAATGAACTGAAAGATAAAAATGAGCAATTGTTAGCAGAAATGCAGCGTATGAAACTAGCTATTAGCAATGGAAGTGGCGATAGTAATGCTAACAGCAGCGAACTTTTTAGAGCACCCCAAAACCAGCAAACTTCGTTAGCACCACCTAGTTACGCAAGTGTCGAATTTTTGCCAGATTTGAAGGAAATAAATGAGAGTCAAGCCTCGGGTGCAATTTTTAAAGGTTCCTCGCCAGATTTTAGTCAAAGCAAAGATGTTTTAGCACAGTCTCCTGTACAATTAAGTGTTGCTGAAACCAATGAACAACCACAGTGGCTAAACAACCTTGCTAATGTCATTGCTCGCAAGTCGTTTCAGCCAAAGATACTAGATGACATTTCCAATTTATCAGAGTGGATTGCTGACACCACAATGCAATTAACTGGAAGTTCTTTGTCACCAAAAGATTTCCACAGTACTATGACATGTAGTATGCAGGGACAATACATGCACTGGTGGAGGTCTCTGAAAAAAAACCACAAGACTGGGAAGGCATAAAGATTGCACTGCAGACGACATTCCAGAAAAAATCAACTGATGCAGAGATTCGCAAGAATTTATAGCATGAAACAGCAGCATCAGGAAGCTCCAGCGCAATTCGTTTATAGAATGTTGCACCAGGTTAAGTTATCATTCAGTTTAGGACCCAAAGAAGTAGCTGATTTGATAATAGGACAGATGCATGAGAGTTTAAGGGTGCATCTCGCAATCTTAAGACTAAAGTCCACAGACGAGTTACTCGAAGTGCTGGATGACCTGCCTATATACGGTTTCCCGAAAAGCATTCTGACCAATACAGTGACAACAGAAGAGTGGGAACAACGACACGAACACCGTCTTCAAGCACTTTGCAGCTGAACTCACAACAGACCAACCAGCAGCAACAGAAACTCGTCGCAACCGCAACGATCGAACGTCGTCAAGCCGCACCGCCGCGCGTAGTCGTATCAGTACCTCCGTAATTCGACGCGAGTAGCCACCAGCCGCAACCTGTTGCTGCACCGCCCGAACGAATCAGTCTCGACCCAAACTCCCCAGCCTTTTCTACAGCCTCAGTCACATCTTCATTGCAAACTTCAATCGCCCAAGACCACCATTCTTCAGAAAACGAAGCGCCGCAAGCTCAGTCAACCGTTCCGAATGCCAACAGTAGACCGAACAGTCCGAGACTTTGGCACAGACGGGCCACCTGCTACAATTGTGACGAAGTTGGACATATCGCCAGGTTCTGCACTATGCCAAAAAGACCAAGAAGACAACCATGACAGGAACAGGCACAGCAAACCCTTCACCTGGGTCCTTCGAAAAACATGCCATCGATACATGTCGTCGCCTTCGGCCATGGTTTCTTTGCAAGCTTTCTCTGGATTATCTGCCAGCCACATCTGAATGGATTGGCTGATGGGAATCTTTCCTGACGCTGCAAGGAGAATACGAGCCTACACGGGACCGACGGCTAGCCTCGCCAACGGCCAAGCCAGCAGTTAACCGTCGGGGATAATCACGATTCCCATGGTCACATACGGACGTCACATCTACTTAGATTTCACAGTAATGGATGATTTGGCGATAAACTGCATCTTGGGAAACGACTATGCCAGAAAAGTCAAGCTGCATATCGACTATGAGAACCTGATCGGTAATTTCGACGGAGATGTCAAGCATTCGTTTCCGCTCTCGGCTCACGCAGCGAATCCCGGAACACCAGTTCAACACCCCGCCTGGTTCATTCAAACTGAAGATGGTCAACGCAAGTTGAACAACCTTACCGAAGGAGAGTTTGTGTTTCTTGATTGGCTGCTTGACCAAAACAAAGATATCTTTCCAGGAAAGCCAGGGAGGTTGAAGGATCATGAATACTCGATCAAGCTTCAAGACAACGCCAAGCCACTTTCACAGAGAGCGTACTCGACATCGCCTGCGCTTAAAAAGGAGATAGACAAAATAGTGGACGAATTACTTGCATTGGATCGCATTGAGCCATCGGACAGTGAGTGGGGCTCGCCCTTCTTTCTCAAAAGGAAAAAAACTGGAGGAGGCTTCCGTCCAATTTTGGATTACCGATATTTGAACTAGTGGGTCAAGACACGTAACTACCCCATGCCACGAACCGATGAGGTATTTCACTTTCTCGCCGGGGCTAAGTACATTTCGCTCTTAGACGGCGAGCAAGGATTCCATCAAATCCCGTTGGATCAAGCGAGCAAGGACTGCACTACCTTCGTTTGCCATAGAGGGGCGTTCCGTTTCAAAGTCTTACCCTTCGGGCTCAAGACAGCGAGCCAGGCCTTTGAGAAACCATGACAGTGATCCTAGGAGACCTCATCAGTAAGGACTGCATACTCTACATCGATGATGTTATCGTTGCAACTAGGACATGGAAGTAGCACTGTTGGGCCCTAAAGGAAATATTCAAGCGACTACGAGGAGCTGGCTTCACGTTGAAGAGGAAAAAACGCTTTTTCAGCGTACCAGAACTGAAAATTCTCGGCATTCGCGTGACAGCCAACAGAATAGAAATAACCCATAACCGCCTGAAACAACTTTCAGACCCTCTTTTTTAGAGTCCATATGGTACTTGGGTCGGTTCTCGGATTCGAACCGGCATTCTCTTGGTTTGGAGCCGACGACGCTGACCACTGGGCTGTGACTGCCCGCTTTGCTCGGGGTCCTCACAAAGCTCGCGCTGGGACTTAGTTTTTCGCTGTTATGCGTTAAAGGCGTACGTTCGTATCCAGGCGGTTATGGGTTAGCTGAGGGTTAAGAAAATATTTGATTGCGACCAATAACCCATAACCGCCTGAAACAACTTTCAGACCCTCTTTTTTAGAGTCCATATGGTACTTGGGTCGGTTCTCGGATTCGAACCGGCATTCTCTTGGTTTGGCGCCGATGACGCTGACCACTGGGCTGTGACTGCCCGCTTTGCTCGGGGTCCCCGGGGACCCCTCACAAAGCTCGCGCTGGGACTTAGTTTTTCGCTGTTATGCGTTGAAGGCGTACATTCGTATCCAGGCGGTTATGGGTTAACATCGGAGCACATGTCTGCCATTAGGAACTGTCCCAGACCGACGACAAAGAAGAAGCTGGAAGCCTTCTTGGGTCTCTGTGGCTACTGTAGGAAGTTCATAGCCCACTTCTCGTCAATTGCAGCGCCACTACACCAGCTGACACGAAAAGACCAAGTCTTCCAGTGGTAAGATGCACATCAGGCAGCGTTCGACGGACTTAAAGGCAGACTTCTCACAGCAGGCATCCTGGCGCTACCAAACTTCACGAAGCCCTTTGTAGTAGAATCGGATGCATCCACAGAAAGTCTTGGAGCCATGCTGACACAAAACATCGACGGAGAAGTACGAGTCGTGGAGTTTTTCACTTGAATGTTGAAGGAGAGAGAAAAGAAGTACTCCGTGTTTGAACTAGAGGCTTTAGCTGCAATCGCGGCAATTGAGCACTGGGAAACGTATCTTGCAGGAGAGAAGTTCCTACTAGTCACTGACAACTCTGCTTTAAAGTGGATCCTCTCGAAAAAGACCTCGTCCGCAAGAACAGCGAGATGGGCCATCCGCCTACAGACATATTGACTTTGCAGTTATCCACCGTCCTGGAAAACAAAACGTAGTCGCGGATGCGCTCTCTCGCAACCCTGCACCCGACGACGAAGAAGAAAACCCAACAGATGCAAAAGCACAGCCTCAACAAGAACTCTCAACGAAAATCATCGAAGCCGTACAACAGCAAGCCCACACTGGATGCACACTCTTGTACATTCGAGAACTGCCGGAAGTTGACATCCGCGACAAGCTGCAGGTCAAAACCATCCAAGAGACGGATCCCATGGCACGCAGGATCTCAAGAGCCCTAACGAGACCCGAAATCGCTGGAAAAGCAGAGACCTTCAATTACATCACCAAGGTTCGACGCTCGTACACATTCGACACAGACGGAGTGCTGCATTACGCTGGCCCCCTAGCACCAGACAGAGGCCATCCGGACAAGGCGTGGAGAATATACGTAGCGAAGAGTCTGCAACACACTTTCCTGAAAAACTGCCATGACCATCGGCAAGCCGGTCATCTTGGTGTCACGAAAACCATGCAGGGATTAATAACAGTGGCACACTGGCAACACATGTTCAGCGACTGCAAGGCCTACGTTCGTTCCTGTCACGTCTGCCAACTCGCCAAGACTTCTCAGCTGCAACGCATATGAGAGCATGCAACCGGTGATACCAAGCTATCCGTTTCACATCCTGGGCATTGATTTCGTCGGCCCACTGCCAGAATCAACTCACCATCACAGGCAGATCATGATGACCATCACAGGCAGATCATGACCATCATGAACTACTTTACGAAACATGTTTGGCTGATTCCTACCAAGACCGCCAAAGCGAAGACAGCTGCCAGGAAGTTCAAGGAAGTCATCTTGGACGTCCATGGACCACCGAGGATCCTAGTATCCGACAACGGTTCGAAAGTCTTCACGAACCTCTTGGAGTCAACGCGGGTAAAGCGCCACCGCACGACGGCTTACCACCCGCAGTCAAATGCTACAGAGCGTGCGCACCGCACCATGAATGGATGCATCAGAGCTTTCCTCCAGGAGCACGACACGACGTTGGGTCCTCTGCTGCCAACGTTGCAGTATGCAATCAATACATCTCCTCACGTCAGCACCGGCGAAATCCGCTGACGCCCTTGAAGATCATCTGCCTGCCAGACACGACGCCGCCGAGAACTCCTCAAGAGCTTGTGGAGGCAATGAGAGCGGAAGTCGAGAAAGCGTACGACCTCGTCACTGCTCACCTCACCGAGGCAGCACGATCAACCAAGACTTCATATGACCAGCGTCATTGCCAAGAAGAGTTCAAGCCAGGGGATTTCGTCAAAATAAGAAATCATGTTCTATCGAGCGCAAACAACGGAATTGCCAGGAAACTTGAACCGGTGTTCAAAGGTCCATATCGAGTCTCGCCAAGCGCAGCCCAGTTACCTACAGAATCTTCTCGATCACGGACGCAAGAGACGAAAAGACCACCAATGCACGTGAAATAGAACCATACTGGGATCCGGCCTCGATGAAGAACAGAGAACCACCACCACCAACCGACACCGGAGGAGGCGGTCAGGAGAACGACGAAGGAGGAGACTACGGACCCACCGCTCTTCCGGAAAACCAGTTGGATCTTGAACTGTCTGACGACGAGAGAGACGCATCCAGCTCACCCAGTTCCGAGGATGAAAATGATCCCACTTGGAAGCAAGACGATGACTCGGCGGGCTCTGACTCAGCAAACGACGAAGACCACTCCACAACTCACACCAGAGGCGGACGACAGACGAGACCACTGGCTCATCTTCAGGATTACGTACTCCTATTCAACGAACTGCCATTCTTAGGACTCGAGGAGGAGGACTGGAAGGGCAGCGTGAAGAGCCAGTAAGGGAAGACATTTGCTTCACCAGGATTGCGGCTGGAGGAGGGGAGAAAGGCTGATGAGGACGTCGATATTTGTGGAGAGAGGGGAGCAAGAGTAATGACTACGGTTTGAACGCGGGTGGGCCGAGTACAACCTAACGTAGGAGGAGACATGCTTGGGCAACTTTCAAAATGACCCCGACCTGGGAGGCAAAGGAATTAAAATTTCACGACATGTCGTAACGAGTAGCCCAACCTTTCCGAAAGTCACGACTCCGAATGCGGCGACATCTCACCACCGGCGGATATGGCGACTCGATGACCACTCAAGTTCTCGAAGCATCTCAACGGCAGACTCGTCAACCCGGATTCCCGACTCTAGCACCCAGCACCCTCGCATACCACCGCGGAAGCAAGATTGTGAAGCGTGACAACAGTAGAAGGACTAAGCCGCACCTTTGGGGCGCACCCATAGCACGTGAGAAGGACTAACTAAGCCGCACCTTAGGGGCGCACTCCACTTCTTAGTGCCAATGTAAACTAAGCCGTACCTTCGGGATGCACTTTTGCCATCAAAAAACTAAGTCGTACCTTCGGGGCGCAAAACCCTCTATGTGTGTGTAGTGCTTCAGCGCCGATCTAGCAAGAAACGCAGCGAAGAGCGCATTGCATGCATATAGGTTGCGTAAGTAGCAGGCGCAAAGGTAGGAAAGCGCGCGAGCTTTTGTTTATTAGCTGTAAGAGATTATGTATTTCTCTTTACGATTTTGGAAAACCTTGTACCAGTAGATTTTAAGATTTTTGTAATGTTCAGTACCAAGTGTCAACCTCGAGGCGACGAGTACAACCTTTGTGGAGAGAGGGGAGCATGTGAAAATGGCGAGTTGCCCCCCGCTCACCATTTCCCACTCGGCTGGCCCTTCCCAACGCTTTCGCGCTCGCACGGCACAACGCAGTCACTTCGAGGCAGAGCAACGGTCAAAATGGCCGGGATAACATGTATCACTATCACGTTGAGGATCCGCAGTAAAAGTCATGATTAGTGCACCGAACCCTGGACTCATGCTTTGCTTGGGGAAGGCGAAGGGGAAAGGATCACCCGACCCTTGCAATCTTAAAACAAGTGCCAGCCAGCAAACCAGAATAATATGATAATGTTTATTAAAACAATGAGGCCACATGGAGTTTGACATGGGGGGAGAATAAATTTCACTATAAGTCACAATTAACTTATCTGAAAACCATGAAGTTATAGAAGGCTACTTTTACGTTAACTAAACGTAAATTTTAACACTGATTAAAATTAGTTTTTACTATCCTAAAATACTTACCTCCATTACGTGCTAAAATTGTCTCGATTTGCTTTTCTTACCTGAATTTTTAAACCCCTTATTGTTTAAAACCTGTGATTTTTTCAACGTAAATTCTAATTATTGAAATCAATGAATTTACACTTAAAACTCTTTAAGATATCCATCTGTGAGCATGTTTGACACATGCATGCTGGGCCACTGAGATACACGACTGGTTGCTTTGCAGGTGCGTATGTTTCAAATGTCACTGTAGTGTATATTGTCTACTGTAAATTTAGCTTTAATTCATTTTTTTTTTCATGAGCTGAACCATGAGCGTCCTCTTGTGAAAACTGCATTAAAGGAATCATTAAATGGCAAACAGAGATGCGGTGTCCTGAAGTTCTGGTAGTTCAAGATAGTACGGCTGCCAGTTTACTTTCATATTGACTAGCAGACACACACATCAAGACACCGAGCACATGTGTAGGGGCAAGGAGTCTGCAGAATTAGCTGCAAAAAAAGGCATTACATGGCAAGAAAGGTTTAAAGTAGCTAAACTGCCAGACTAAGTAACATCTTACAGCATTAAGCTCTCAAATTATACAAATTTCCATTTCTATAAATACAGTTGTTTTATTCACAATAGTTACATCATAAATTGTATGAGACATTACCTTACTAATTAACATTATTGTACAAGCAGCATACAAAATAATGCGTGTCTGGCACAGATCAGGTACAAACTCGTACATGTTGTACTGCATTCACGTCTTCACAACAAAAACTATTTACATAAAAGGTTTGGTCACATCTTGGAAACTACAACACAGTGACACCTTTTAATGGTGCGACAGAAAAAGTAAAGTGCCCGCTGCGATGTCAATCCAAGGAGAATGGTGAACACTGGAAAGGCCATGCATGGAAGGAAAAGCGTACAATTACTATGTATTGCTCATGCAGTATGTATTATACGCACCCAGAAAAAGCCACACTAATTACACGCTAAACCTTGCCAAGAGCTCACTAAGTTATAAATTTATCCGTCCAGGTTTTGAAGTTTAAGAAAACTTATATCAAATTTAAAAGTTTTCCATTCCGATGTTAACCCTAAAGATGCTAAATACTATTATTCCCTTTAAAAGAAAGCTAACTTACTACCGTAATTAAAAATGTAAACAGCAGTTGAAAACGAGTAAATTTTTATTTCTCACAGAAGCAACTGTGTGAAAGAACAAACAAAGCACACTATCTACAATTACACCTGTTATGTTTATTATTATTTTTTTTTTTTTTTAGCTTGGCCGATTTGGACAGTTTTTCTTCTCAAAATCTATTTACAAAATTGTGTATCCAAGGTACTAATAATACTTATAGGACCTTGTAGTCTATTTGAGAATGGCTAAAAAAAAAAAAAGGATAACTTTTCCTGCCTGCACATTGGGTGATTAACTACATAAAAAAAAAAGCTAATACTCATCTGATAATTCAGGAAACCCCATAAAAGGTTCCCCTGTAGTCTAAAGTGAACACGTAATTAGGCTTCATCGAACAAAATTTTCAACTGATAGGTTAGGTTTCACTTAGTAAAACGAATAATACCAAACTATAACCCTTACAATGTTAAAAGAATTAAGAGTTAAAACTGATTTGTTTTTGTCTTGTTAACAGTTAATTTTTTTCCAGATTTAGTAATTCTAATCCTAATACCTTAATTTCCCAAGCTCCTGGTACTTGGCAATACCTAACTTTCATATTGATCAACCACCACCATCTGTTCGCAGTCTACTGGATCTGAGTAGAAGTAAAGCATAACGTCAGAATTGCAGCCAACACCATCATGCAAAGACAAATTGCAAACATTCACATGCAAAATAACGAAAGAAGCCGTGACATAAACCCAGTTAGTGACAGAATAATATCTAATGTGTGTTCAAGTGTATATTGGTATTAACTGCTATTCTTCACCTGCTGTCACCTGGGCTATAAAAATACATTTAGTTTCAATCATAATGGTTCTGCAACTTTAGTAAGATAACTAGTAAGTAATTCTATGTACAAAATTACACAATGGAAGAGACTGATAATTTAAAAGCAAACAATTTTAGACCACATTGAATGAACGCGCTGCTTATAAGAAAGGCATTAAAAACCATGTGGGCATTCTCGCCAAACTCGAACACACATCCAAAATTGACCTTAAGGGCAATCGACTTTCTCTATAAATCCAATTTGTGACGTAGTAGTTTTTACACAAACTCTCCACCCATACGCTTCAAAGTGAACTAAGTGATATTGTTGTCATCTCATTTTACCACTATACAAATCTTTTTTTTTTTTCATTTAACAGACATATTAAGCTACATTCAGCTGTTTTATGCTGGTTTATAATAACTGATACACATATTTCCATATGATATTGAATGCTATATTTGCCCATTCCCATACGAAGAATTTATTATCAAGCAATCTTTTATTACCATATGTACACTGAAGAACTACATATTTTACATCAAACATTCAAAAATTGCAGCTGAGTTACCAAATTACACTTAGACGATAATGTACCTTATGATTTATTTCAATTTTATGGATTGGTCGAGGCATAAATTAAACAACAAAAAACTACGTTATTTTACAGTGATCCTAAGTGTACAGAATTCAAAGACTTGTACTCTACTTCACTTTCACCCTTATTTTTCCATAAAATATTTTTCCATAAATAGAAACTTAACACACAAACCGATTTCTTTTTTTTTAATGCTGACATGAATAACTGTAAAGCTGTTGACTCTCTGACATGAAGGTAAGTGATGTTCCATTTCGACTGGTGTCCTGTTTAGATAACTGAACAATCTTCAAGTTTATTAACAGAACGTTCTTATTACCGAGATAGTACTTTCAGCTGTTGCACTTGGTTTGTCATGCAAGACAAAAAGATAATGTTACAGAAACATTACTCGAGTCATTCTGTCAGAAAACCCAGTGTGTGCTATTAAATTACAAGATAATTCCATAACTTCCCAACAGATTTAAACAAATATAAAAATAAATAATATTGGTTGAAATGGCAGTGATTTCCATTAAAATTGCACTGTGATTATTGTTATGATCGCCTGAGATGTATGCAGATGTAATTGCACAATATTTGCACTTGACGATAAGCTACAGTTATAGTCGTTGTTATTTACAAGTACACAATGCCTATATTAAGAATTGTGAATTCTACAGGCAAAAAGATATATATAAAAAAATGCTCACGAGTCTTATGCGTACTACAGAAACTGTATTGAAGCTTTATTTTATGATGAATTTTAACACTTGACAGAAAAAATATTACAAAACTTATTAGGCCTAAGGTAGTTAGAAAATTGGCTCATTCAATTAATTCACCCTGGTAAAGTTTAAAGTTTCGTGCAAACTGTGGAACTCTTTTGTCCCGGCCCGCCCCCCACCGCTCCCCCAAGAAAAAGAAGTTTCAACACTGCTTCAAATTAGTTTTTACTATGTATCCTAAAATACTTACCTACCTTCAGTACTATGTGCTAAAATCACTTTTTTAATGCTTTTCAATGCTCATACTAAGTTAATTTAATTTTGTCCCATTTTATTAATAACTTATTATAATGTTCTAGCTTCCCACTAGGGGTGCTGCTTCCACTTCTCTATTACGTCAGCAGTGCCGTCACGTTTTTTCCCCTTATTTCTTTTTAAACCACCGGGTAAGGTCAGTATTTTAGGATGTTAAAATTCTGTTTCTTACTATCTGCAAAATACTAACCTTCAGTACTATGTGCTGACTTTGTCCTATTGGAGGAGGATCAGCTATAAAATCCGGTGCTAGTACATAAGTGTAATAATACTATTATCTTAATTTTGAAGAAAGGTCCCACCCACCTATGACTGAGTGGCATTTTTGGGGAGGGGGTTTTCGCTAGTCGCAGGTTCATTAATGTCCAATTTGACTGCTGACCACTAAATGCTCTTTCACAGTTTTAACACCACTTGTATTACCCAGTTAGTGGCTTGCAAAAATGTTTTTGTTTGTCCATCCATGCACAGACAGTGACAACTTCATGAAGCGGAGTGCCAACCCGTACGCCGCAACGCCTAACAGTATTCTTCCTTCTGGACTGCAGTTAAGGATTAGTTGTTGGGGGGTGCGGGAGTTTGCAGCGGCGGCTTTAGCTTTGTCTCGAAGTTCCAATGCAATTTCGAGTGGCTGACCGTTGAAAAATTCTTTTGAGTTGTGAATTGACAGCAGTCGAGTTTGCTTAAGACATCCGTGAGAATTTATTGAGCTGACTCGAGAAGGGCTTCACCATTTTGGAAAACCATGTCCGTAACATGGTTCTCCAAAAACATGAAGCCCTTTCCGAGTTAACAGGTGTCCCAGTTGAATGCATCCTTCTGAAGGGAAGGCAGTCTTTCACAAGCTGAAGGATGTCTTCCACAAACATGTTTTCTTCTAGCTCTGGTCGTTTCTCGACTAGTGTCCTTATTGCTACGGTTACCGCCTAAAAGCAAGGTCGGCTTGGGCATTAGGATCAATTCTGCCACTTTGAATAACCTTTTCTTCGAACTGGTGGAACAGGGTTTTATGAAGGATGGAACTTGTGGAATAGATTCTAGTTATGGACAGCTTTTCTGGAAAATGTTTTGCCTCCTCGAAGTCTTGAATCTTTTCTTCGAAGAGGCTTTTGTAACCAGATCAGAAAAGAAATTCCTGTTCATTGGGTACTGTGGAGGAAGTGGTTTTGAGACCGAGATTAGCATTTCAGTTTTCCTTATCCAGCTTTTGGTGTCGAGATGTTAAGGGATCAGATTTGCAGCAATCAGCAATGGTGAAAGTTTCCATGAGAGGATCGTCCACATTTTCTTAAGGGAAGAAATTCCTTGCAAAATCCTGTTTTTTGAAGACAATGGAAAGTTGAACGTACAAAGTCATTCCTAGGTATGAATATATGACATTTAAATGAATTCGTTTTTACCGGAGGTTCAGTGTCGTCACACCTGTGTATTATTGGAATTAACCTAATTTTCGTCAGTTTCAGTTTTGGTTTCAGAAACTTGGAACAAGAAGGTTCGAGTAAGCAGATAATTGTCGGCGATATCAACACATTAAATTCTGCGCCCGGCGACTTTACGTCATGCAGTCTTTGCCTCATATCGTCATCCATGAATATTGGCATCTTTGCATCGTAACATCATGTTTTGGCTTCATGCGTCTTGGCTTCTTTGCGTTATGCTTTTATGCATCATCATGTCTGCGTCTTAGTGTCATCATGTCTTTGCATCTTAGTGTCACATCTTCGCATCCTAGCGTCATCTCGTTTTTCCCTCTTGTCGTCACGTCGTTCGTAAGGGCATCATCATCACGACTTGACAACTTTGCGACTCAATGTATTCGACATTGTTGTGCGACTTTTGTATTTGTCTACCTGTTTGTCCGGATTTTCTTGATGACAAAATTATTTCCTTTCATCTTTTATTTTTTCAGTGCAACATCATGTTCATCGTCATTGTTTTTTTCTCTTTCTCTCTTTTTTTTCTCTCGTCTCAATTTCGCTAGTCATGCGCCGAGACGAGGAGACAAGAAACGGGCTTGTTGCTCGTTCACACTTTGGTGGGTTGTGTGACAAGGACTTTTTAGCACTTTTGTCGATCTGTGGCGACTTGGCTGTTTTAGTTCTTTGTCAGGGAGGTCAATGGTGCCATGGCTAGCTGCCAGACGTGTAACTCTTCTTATAATTCAGACACCCCACGGTCTGCCGTGGTGCTACCGATGTAGAGTGCTGGTGAAACTCGCCCGAGGTCGGGGTGTGATGACGGGGAAGACATACATCTTTTTTAAATGGCAGATTACTGGGCAGACTTACGATACGATAGTGCTTTTTCTTATACAACTTAACTTTATCAACTACACTACATTCATCTCCAGTTGACTCTTACTTTCTAATAACAGCTTGTATTTTGTCTTCAACAAATGCTTTCTCCATTTTTCATTCACAACACTGGGTGTAGAAATTTTGCTCTTGGCATTAGACAATTTACGTGGCATACCCGTAGCCATGCGCGGTGGTAGATGGCGTGAAAGTGGCTTAAAAGTGTTCGTGAGGACGTGAAGCTGTAAATTCAACAAAGGTTTATCTAAGGCATTAAATTTGCTGTCAATTTGATTAATCGCAGTTTGGAATAACTAAGCTTGCATCAAGTTCATTCTGGTGTTGGTGTCGACAAACGATACGGCTGATTTCCGCGCTTCTGAGATGACCATACCAAGGTTGCAAGGTGAGAGTGCGGACGAATCTCGTAACGGCGACAATCATTCACACCCACAGTGTTAGCCATCATTCTAGTCTGCTTTTTCGCTTGTGTTGTCGGCATGCAAAAACATGACGGGAACTTCGGGATCAACACACAATAGTTCCATCGAAGATCGACATTGAATTTTACCTTGGGAGAGTTTTGTTCAATTTCGCGGTTTTAAATCGCCGGAAGCAGAACGTCTATGCACATAATGTTTCATTTGGGCGATTCTTTCCAAGTAACATAAATACATAAATCAGCCCCATGGTGAAGGCAATGGAGATTGGACTTAACGCTGTCAAATTTGCATTTACTGCATTTTCAGCAAAAAGCATGAAAATCATTGGAAGTTTTTAGTGAGAGCACTCCAGGAAGTTGCCCGACGATAAACTTCTTAGACCTTTATCTATTGTTGAGCAGTTACAACAAGGCGACTGAGAGCACAAAACTGACAGTGTGTTAACAGCTCCGTGCTCAAAAGCGACATGGGAAAAACATGGTGGCGCAGCTCACATATAGAGAAGTGGGAAGCTTATTATTAATAATGGGATAAAATTAAATTAATTTAGCTGGAGTGTTGAAAAGCATAAAATAAGTGATCTTAGCGCATAGTATACTGTAGGTTAGTATTTGGCAGATAGTAAGAAATTAGGTTTCCCTAACAACAGGGCAATTTTTCATCGATTACATAGGCTACATGGTAATTATTAAGGAACCAGGCAGTTAATTGAGTTCACATGATCACAATTATGCAGCCGAGCGAGAGGTGCTAATACGTTAGTTCATATTCTATATTCACTAGGCAGAAACCTACGATTTCTGTGCAGTACTCCATAGGGAAGCGATTTGTTGCTCCACTTACACGATTTCTACCCAGTACTCTACAATGAATTTTGGCCCACATCCCTAAAATATTTGAGCTATCAATTTCATCTTTGAATTCATTTCTTTTATGCACCAAAGCTCCCTTAACAGTAAATCTGAACCGAATCAGATCAAACTGTTGAACATTATTGTTTCTCAGACAGAAAAATACAGACACAAAATTCAAATTCAACGGAGCATTAAGGCCTCCCGTTGACTTCAAAATTCAGGCGTGGTGTATATTTATTATTATGATTATTACGTCCATGTGAGCGTACCACCCAACTCCACAGGACAAGCCGTGTGTACCATTCAAATATTTAAACCATGCAATTTGTGTCCAGACATTGGGTTTCAATTTGCAATGTTTACACTAGTTAAAAAGCAAAGCCAACTTATCAAAGGAATAGTGTGTGTAGGCTGTGGCTGTTGAGAATCTGCAAGTGGATGCTTCTAAGATTGTTTTGCTCTACTGCATTTGACTTAGTTGAAGGAGTAGTGCTTGTTATTAACTTGGTAAGGTCATTCCAGACCTCCCCACATAGATTTCAAGTCACTGTTGCCTTTATTTGGTTTTGGGTTACAACTTCAACTTGTTTTATTAATATACAAGGATGACAGTCCCCCATGGGTTGAAAAAGAGGGAAAAAAGAGGAAAACTGCTTGATTTGTGCAGTTTTGGGTTTCCACGCATTTTTGGACAGTATGCATAAAAAAATGAGGAAATCTCAAGAAATGAGGAATATAATCTCATCCCTGAATATAATCTGTTACCCCCAGCATAATGTTGCCATAAATGAAGACTCAGCGGCAGACTGCATGGCCAGAGCACTAATTACTCCTCTTGCTTATCAAAGTGTAACAGGGTCAATTTGGTTATTTTTAAAAAGCTACATGTGCAAGTTTCTGGAGCAGAAATTAATTAATTTACAGCAACAAAGTACTTGATGGTCTTGGGTCCTAAAAGGTGGTGGCTCAAGACTGTTAGGAAACCACTATATTTGTCGAAGTAGCAATGTATAGCAAACATGTTTCCCTACTTAGTTTAATTGAAGCATTTTTTAAACACATTTCTGTCTAGAGAGATTGTGCCATTTCCCTGCATCTGTTCGGATCACATTTACATCTGTTCTATGGCTACGAATCTTAATAAATTTGATACACACATGTAACAATATTAAAGTACCCCTAAGTTTGATGGCGAGTAAACATAGTAAACCTGTGACAAGAAAGTGGAAAAATACACAACCACTGTATATAGCGTCAGCCACAGCAAGGCCGTATAAAACACTAAGGATGGATGAATTTATACAAGAAAAAACTTGAAATATACTAAAGCATATTTGAATTACCGAGACTTTCGATTTACTAAGGCAACAAACTGAAAACTTTACAGTCCAATTTTTGTGTCCAGAAAGAAATGACTACCTTATCTCTTTTGTAGAACTCAATCAAGCCATTAAACATTTATTACCTAATGGTGGGAATTCATAGAAGTATTAAAAAATTTCCCACAAATTTTGTTTAGCATAACGGGTTAAGTGATGAAATCAAATGAAAATCAAAACATTCTGTTGTAACCCATTTCACACACCTAAATTTAAGGTATATCCACTGAAATACTAGTTTTAAATGCCACTTTGTCGCACTAGCCTCCTTGATTTTGCACCTGTGGGGATATTGATTATGTAGCTCGCCTTCCTTCAGGAAGAACGGTGACCTACACAATGAACAAATCTGCCTCTTGAAGCCCAGGACAATCAGTTGCTCCACCACACTTCCGTTGTCTTCCTTTTCTTTTCTCCTGTAGGATCTTCATACTTTTCAATCAATTGCACACTTACATTTAATTAGCTCTAGACAGAGCTTGGAAAACAAAAGTAAACATTTAACCACAATTGTTTTATTACGTCAAACATATAGTTTTCTTTTTGGCAAATGGGGTAACCATTACCTTAATACAGTGAAACCTCTTTACAACTTTGTCTTTGGGTCATCGGAAATAAAACTATTTAACAGAATTAACATTACGAACACTTACTTTTCCACATATTGTCACATTAAAGCTAAAAAAAAAAAGTTAAGTTTTTTTTTAAGGCAGTAATGTTATAAGGAGGTTTAACTGCAATAAACAAATTTATGAGATGATTCTCTATAATGTAAATTGAATCAAAAAAGTCTCTTTCACCTTTGTCCTTGGCTTTTCGAAATTAAAACTATTTAACAAAATTAACATTACAAGATAAGTTTTTACTTATCCGAAAATACTTACCTTTAGTTTGGGCTAAAGATAGTTTATATTTTAATCTCATTGCTCAAAAACCTTAAATTTCACTTTAAAAAGCTTCACTAGGTCCCTACCAGATGGCATCACTGCTCACTACCCAGCAGGCACTGTCATCCATGCGCACAATTGTTTGTAGAACAATTATTCTGTTCAGCAAGAGCCGGGACGGTGGGGTGGTTTCACTAAACGTAAGTATTTTAGGATCAATAAAAACTAATTTTATCTTTGAAATAACGTTTTCACTTCCACCCGAAAATACTTCCCTTTAGTTTAGGCTCACTTCGTCCAAAAGGAGGTGGGTCGAGGCCAAACCCTGGGCTACAGGGTGTCCCACTTAAAAATAAAAAGATTTTAAAAAATCATATCTCAAAAACCATTGAACTCTCAACATTTCTACAATAACAAGGTTGTAGCCAGGCATTTAAAGTTTTTTTTTTACGCGTGTCAGATGCTGCCTGCACGCAGCTCAGTGTCCCACCTCGTGGCAATACAGAGAAACACAAATAATGGCGCATCGAATCACAATAGAGCAGAAGGTAAAGATCGTCACACTGCTTTCCGAAAAGAAGAGTATTGTAGCGACTCAACGATAAGGATAAGGTTAAGAACTCTAAGGATAGGCTTTTCCAACAATGAGTGACTTCATTGGATACTTTACAGGAGCGCATTCACACAGTCCTGAATGAAGTGGACATCACTGTGTGTAAAAGGAGTGTGCAAAATTTCACACTTTGTCTTCGAAGCGTTATACAATTGCAGGGCGGACAGATGGAACATATTGTTAGAATGCAAAAAGAAAGATTGTAAATAAAAACTTTAAATGCTTGGCTACAACCTTGTTATTGTAGAAATGTTGTAGTTACAATGGTTCTTGAGATACGATTTTTTTAAATCGGGGGACACCGTGTAAAATGCAGAGATGATACCTGCAATATATTCTTTTAATAAGAAACATCCACCTGAAGCAACTTATCAGCTTCTATATTTTATCAGGCAGCAGGGTAATTCACTTTGGCCCACTGAGTTACCAGTCATATCTTCTTTCGTTATTAGAACCAACTACAGCTTCACTAGTATTCTAAGATAGCGGCTGAGGAAGGTGTTCTTATAGTAACATTAAAATAAAGTTGTCTAAAGGCACACCAACAGCAAATGCTCACGGTGACGCTTTGAAAGTTCTTAATTTGTGTGCTCCTACTGTCGGGGGGAGATCTGGTGATTGGGGACTATGTCATAGGCTCGCTGGATGACTGCCCAGATCCACACTGCGACCTTTGAAGAAGGGGACAGGCCGAGAAAATAGGATTACTAAGTCCTTTTCAACGTAGAGAAAAAGAGGCATCCTGGTAGTGGGTCTTGCAAGGGTTTTGTGTAGTAAACGGGAGCTGCATATATGCCAGGTAGATACGCAAGGCTCTAACCGAGCATGGTACCCTTTCACTACTCAATGGGTCCACCACCGGGCAAAGGCCTTGACGACAATTGGGCACGGAGGTCTCCTCTGGACGTTGGTTTGTGGCAGAACTAAGGTGAAAGCACCACAGTAACACTACATCAATTTTCTACTGAAGTGGACGTGGCCATCCTCCGTAGGGAAGGCTACAAACTTGCTTTGGCGGGATGAAAACAATGAGGCTTTACGAAGAGGCTCATAGGGGTTTAACTTAAACTTGAGAGCACCGAGGGAAGATTCCAGGGCGGGAAGAGGCGACGAACCCTCGGACAAAGATTATCAAAAGCTGGAACTCACTTGGGAAATACCGTGCTGTGTGCAGTGGCGGAAGGCCTATGCAAGCCAGGACAGAGGTAATAATCGACCTGAACCCTTCAATGGCAAATGGTGATAAACCAGCCTAAAAAGCTGTTATAAAAAGGTGGGTGGCAAAACCAGCAGAAAGCCAAAACGTAGTGTACTGTTCCTATGTACGCACAAATGCCCCTTTCACTTAACGAGAGAGAAAATGAATGAAAAGTCCCATTCTGTAACCCTTAATATGAAACGGTACAAAATTTATTCCTTGCAAAAGGCCACGGTGACACAGCGGAAAGACCAGTAGTCGATACTAAGTGCCAGTGTCGCGAAATCAGCTGATTTCCTCGTGTTAGCGAGTTGAAAACAAAACAAAATTAACATTACATCCACCACAGAACGCGCACAATGCAAGTTAATGTATGTACGAGATCACTCTATCAATCATAGAGTCAAACTTGACTATGACAACAATTGCCACACCAGGCAAGGCG
Source organism: Lithobius niger (assembly GCA_023313725.1). Taxonomy (NCBI): domain Eukaryota; kingdom Metazoa; phylum Arthropoda; class Chilopoda; order Lithobiomorpha; family Lithobiidae; genus Lithobius; species Lithobius niger. The sequence continues at coordinate 17,378 of JAHWFP010140936.1, read as the reverse complement.
CATACTAAGTTCCTTAAAAGCAAGAACTTACGAAGCTACTAATAAGACAGCTTATCGTCAGAAAAGGGAAGACTCTGGGTTTGACTCTGGGAAGTGTCTGATGGAAAACGTAGCTCATGAACTACGAGTTCAAAAATAGGATATATACAACAAAAAGCCTAGGGTTGTGCCAACGGACGTGGGTACGAAATCTTCCCATTCAATACACCATATCCTTAATTAAAATTAAAAACCAGGATAAGGTACCCTAGTCACAAACCAATAAATGTGATAAGCATAAATGAACTAATTTACCAAAAGAGTGTGGTGGCATAAAAACACGACCAAGAGAAATCCGATTGTAACCAATAACGCACAAGTTACTTACCAAATGAAATATTACAGTATGTATAGGAACACAGGTAGTGTGTAGAGCAGAAACCTCAAAGGAGGCAGGCCCTAGCCTACAAAGCCGGAGCGACACGAAAACAGGTGACTGCCAGCAAGGGTCCAAACTGCAGTATGGAACGCTCGAAAGAACGGGACGAGCACTGATGAGATACGGTCATACCCTATCAAATGGAAGTAACCTAACAAGTCCGAGGAAGACCCAACGTGGACTAACAGATCAAAAACTGGGGTCTGATCAATTCAACTTACAAACATTCCATCACCCGCATAAAATCCACATAACCCCCATTGGGAAATCTGTTTAAAAAGGTAACCTGTGACACAACATCCTACGAACTTGTAACTCAAAGCTTTAGGCTGCTAAAAATCAATAAAGTGATTCTTGGGAGTCCTACCAAAAAAAAATTGATGCGAGCGAGATTTTTATATTTTTATTTGTAATTTTTCAGATGCGAGCGACGGCTTTATTTTTTATTTTACCAAAACAAAACTAGGTCCATCACTTTTATTGTACTAGTATAGGCTATAGTTGGATTTTCCAAATACGGGTATGTCCATGGAGGGATAACGCTAACAATGAGAAAATCTAAATTAAACTTAAAAATATTGCAATTAATACCAATTGCACTTTTTTTAAGTTTCATTCATAACACCTCTGCGAAAAGGCTTTTTCACACTTGACACATTCAAACAGTTTCTTTCCACGCGTTAGAATTGCGTGCACCGTTAAAGAAGACTAGTGAGACAAAGCCTTTCCACAAGCATCACATTCAAACGTTTTCTTTCCACTGTGTACAAGTGCTCGCGCTGTTAAAAGTATACTGCGTCGCCAAAGACTTTCTGCATTCATCACATTTAAACAGTTACTTCCAGCTTGTACAAGCTCGTGCATCAAATAACGCTTGTGAGCAAAAGTTTGTCCACACTCGACGTATTTAAATGGCTTCTAACCACTGTGTATAATTGCATGCAGCGATACACCACTCTTCTTGTCAAATGGCTTTCCACATTCAACACATTTAAACTATTTCTTTTCGTGGCGTATAACTGCGTATCATCACGTTAAATAAAACTTGTTCACAAAAGCCTTTCCACACTTGCCACAATCAATTGGTTTCTTTCTTAACATGTGAAAGTGCGTGCTTCATAAAATTAGACTTGTGCGCAAACGCCTTTCCACACTCAACACATTCAAATGATTTTTGTTCACTGTGTACAAGTAGAAAGCATCCTAAAACGACACCACCTTCCTAATTATGCTTTCCCATTAACACGCTGCTATCTTGATGAGCCCTGGCAATGATCTTGAGGGCGATGACGTTATGTACAGTTGACTGAATGAGAAGCGAAGTGTCGATTCTTGTCGAAGCAGCAATTGAGCATCCTGGCACTGCTAGAGTAAGGAAGATGTTCCAACTGGAGATTGAATAAAGCTGGAGGCAACTTATAATTCATTTTAAGTGTCGATTGGCATAATTCTGTATGGCGATCATTACCTACCATCAATCTCAATAACATGGCTGATGCCATGTTGGAATTTTTTTGCTTACGTTCGCCGATGCTTCCACAACATTATCCTTCACAAAAACCATTAAAAGTGTCCGCCATTAAAAGTGTACATTGGAGTGCCTGAATTTCACCAAATATTGTGCTAAAAGAAATCTTATTAAATTTGTAACCTCTACAAGAATGCTGAGGGCAGCTGGAGGGGTATAAAGAGGCACGGAACATGGAGGCTTATTCACATTCAAGGGAAACACGGAAGGAGTAATTTGGGCTAGAGTTGGGAGCAGAATTACTAACCAAAACTCTGCAAGGGGAAGCGTTTTTTGTAGCTCTTTCAGCTTTGGATACCTTCTTGGTAAGACTAACATGCACATGACATCATCATTTTCCGAATTGAGTCAAAGTTCACCGAAATTCATTATAAAACAACGTGTCTTACACTTAAAACACTTGCCTAGAGCTGGTTTTTTTTTCGGTAAAAGCATATTTTGTCATCAAGGGACACGTGAGCATTTTCGTAGGTTTAAGAAGCCGTTTTTGACAAACAGAGTAGACACCCGACCGTCTTGGTGGAATGGTCAAATAATTGTGAGGATAGTCAATACCTGCTTAGTAATGATTGTGACACCATTTTGTGGGGAGGTTGTGAAGCTTCTTAAAGTGAAATTTAAGGATTTTGAGCATGGAATATAAATATAAACGATGTTTAGCCCAAACTAAGGGAAGTATTTTCAGATGGAAGTGAAACCCACTTTTTAAGAGGGTTATTTTTGTAAAACAGTAACGTTGTAATGAGGTTTAACAAAAATTTTTCTATTTAATGAAAAACTGTATAAAAAAAAGTACAGCTTTTGAAACATTGCTTTCAAAACAAATGCGTGGATCTAACAATTCTACCATTACTGAAAAGAATTGGTTTTTTTCCGATACTTTTGCCCAAAATTGACAAATTTTGATTGTTCAATACACCATTTTATTCGTCTATTCGAGCGCTTTCGATAGCTGAAAATCTCAAGTCCATGGCGTACATTATTCCCCAGGTATTAATAACCACACATAGTACCACTAAGTTAAGTTTGAGCACGAAACTATAGTTTGTTCCACATTATGTTTGCAGGAAACTGACTGCATGACACCACGTTTCCTTGCACTCCGAGCGCAAAGACATGTGGATATCACACTTGTTGACTCTACACAGTTACTGTTAGAGTCTATGAGTGAGGTATTTACGTGATTTTTGCACTCGTAGTGGACGAAAACGTGGCATCATACAGTCAATTTCCTGAAAACATAATGTGGAACAAACTATAGTGCAACATACCTAAGTGACTTCATTTAACACTTTCACGCCTATCCTTTTTATTTTGAACTAGCATTACAGCCTGATCGATTTTGGCATTTACCAAAAATATCATTTCAAGCTGTGCAGTGGAGCTCGAGAATTTAAAATATAGTCACTTATCTCAGAAAAGCATGCTTGAAATGGTGATGCATTCAGAAATTTTTAATACAAATTAGTACTGGCACAGTAAGCAGCGAAACAATGTTGAAAAACTTACAAAAACGTAAAAGTTCAACATTGTTGGCCACCATTTTTGATTCAACTAAGCAAGGCACCTACACCACTTCCAACAAACACCATTTCACACAGTTTAGACTAGTCAGTGCTGCCATTCAACGACTGATATGTGCACTAAAAATGTTGCCTAGCAACCCTGCATGAAGAGCGATGGACGTACTGGTACGTTGACTTTAGGATGCACCCACAAACATACAGGACGTACTGGTACGTCCATAAACAGCTGTGCAAAAGTTCAAAGAACGTACTAGTATGTCCACAGGCGTTTAAAGTGTTAAAATAATCACTAGCAGTTTTTTTTAATTTTTATTTGAATGTTTGTTGCTAATTAAAAACAGACTGTCACTTGTGGGGGGGGGCGGTTGCAAAAAAGTGACGACATACTTTTGTAATAAGAAAAAGCCCCAAAACCAATTTTTTCTTTTTTGTGGTTTACTTACTTAGTAATTTTTAAATTCAATCCCGCATCGACCCCACCTCCAGCACTCAACAACCATTAGACATACATTGGATAGCCAGTACGTTCAAAACGTCAGGTCCAAATTGACCGAGAAAGACCGCTTCAGACCAGTTGTGGGCCCGATCTGGACCCTTTTCCCACAACACTTAAAATATGATCATTGAATTGAAACCACCACTTTTGTTTTCTCCTCACAGAATCATCCTATACCGACATACAACTATAGTTATTGAACTAACAGCACACTTACTTACTCATGAAGAGAAACGAAGTTGTTACATTTTCTAAATCCATTTTCTAAAATTTGCGTTGAAATAAAAGTCTTCAATGTACAAAACTGTAAATTATATAAACGAAAGAGGAAAACAAGCCAAACAGTGAAAATCATGCATTACAAAATAATAATCCTTTGTTGAGCTTCTGTATTTATTTGTATTCCTTCTCCACTGCGTACAACCACAAGCATTCTTGGTCGAATGGAGGCCTAGTCACTGTTGTGACCTTGATAATTGCTTCAGTGATTCATCATTATGCCGGTGGAGGAGTGGGCATATCGATAACGGCATTAGGGCACTGTTGCCAGTTCGAAGCCGGGCCATGCCAACCCAACAAAACGTATTTACATAAATATGGCTTACCGTGCCATTTCTAGTGAATGATTTTTGTTGTTTGGCTTGCTTTCCTCTTTCCAATAAATAAAAAGGCTAATAATCATCAAGAATATTGTTTCATGTTAAAAAATTCAATGATTACTTAACATAAAGCTATTATTGTTATAACTCAGATACCATATCATCAAGAATTGTTTCATGTTAAAAAATTAAATGAAAGTAAGGTGCATCACTGGATGTCCAGATCTTCATTACCAACCTAACCAATTATTTACTGTTTTTTATTTATTTGTTATTTACCTAACCCCATTGTACATGAAATATGACGGACTTCAAAATATGATGTGCTGGGCAAAGACGGGAAGTCTGAAGGAGTTTTCTTTTGTCCACAAATAGGCCAAGAAAAAAAAATTGTTTGGTTTACGGGCGGAGTCCCAAATTTAAACACCGGGCAACCAGGCTTTTTTTTATTATTATTTATTTTATTTTGACACGCTAAAAAGGTCGTTTTTGGCAAATTTTCCAACGCCATTTTAAACACAAAAGTTACAAAATGTAGCGTATTATAAGAATAAGTACCAATACGCAGGTTTCTCGCTTGGTTTTTCTTAGGCTAATAAAAATATAAGCAGTGTCTGTTTAGAGATACCATCTTCCAAATAATAGGCACTTGGCTAACATATGCTACTGCAGTAAAGTTCGTTTATAACGTATTTCAAGGGGGTTAGTACTTTACGTCGTTATAACAAAATTCGTTAAACACGTATAACGAATTTCTGAAAAAAAATTTGTTATAGAAAAAAATAGGCCTAAAACTTAACTTTTAAGACCTAGTATGAACGTATATACAAGTCCAAAAAAAATCATCCCAACGGCAGTAACGACGTACATATACGTCGAAGCTTTGAAGGGAAACTGCGGGCCGAAAACAGCAATTTTCGGCCAAAATAATTATCGAAATGAAATTCGCTATCAGGCATATTGTGCATCGATTTCTGTAAAAAAAACGTTACCGATGTCTATAATTTTATACTCACTAAAAATTGCCAAAATGTCATTCTCATTCTTTTTTCTGAAGTTAGAGAGCAGAAAATTAGTTATTTTTGATCAACGGTAGCGTCCGAACCCTTTGACTGGGCGCCGCCATCTTGGATTCGTTGGAAATTTGGATTTCCCCTCTATCCAGTCCTCTCAACATATTTTCTCAATGGCTGTTTGGCATTGGCCAATCAACTGTATTGTAGTAGGCCGTTTCTGGCCGTTTCAAGCTTGCTTTCCAAGCATTTGAAGATCGCGTTCCATCATTGGCTGGTTGGCACCACGTGACCGATTTGGCGCACTCTCATTGGCTGATGCGCGATTTAAACATGGACGCCGCCGCTTGTTTCAGATTTCAGATACGCGCAGTTCAGCTCCTAATAGAAACGGAAAGGTTTCAAGGGATTGCTCGTTGTAGGATTAATAAAAAATAAACCCGAATTAAATGGATGTTGAGAGTTAACTTTAGTAAGCATTAATCATTTAATGGCAGCCATAATAATCCAGTGTTTACGTGCTTGATGAAAATACTATTGAAACGCTTAAGCTGTGGATGAAAGGTAGCCGTATTTACCGGTGACGGGAAAAAAAGGTTTGATACTCACCATTTTTAAAGACCCGCACGCGCCTGTAAACCAAACAATTAACTTTGCGTGGCCATAGACATAGCATTCCGTACATCACTCAGATGTCTTTTGGATGTTCAAAATTGGACCTGACCACACAATTGGAGGTTTTGAACCACTAATGGACGTCGAGTGCTGCATGGGGTGTACAATACAGAGGCATGATATTCTAACATTTACACCAAAGCAACGCCGTACTTTTTGGTCAGTCTAGATTTTCCTTTGGCGGCATGAATTGATTATCATACTTTGAAGTTCAAAAGCACAACCACTGAGATACATTTTTTTTATTATTTGACACATTTAGTCAACCCACTGGCTTATAGTTCTTTCTTGTGCCGAGGGACACTAACAACACAACATCGACAAAAATGTTTCGGTAGTACTTGAAGCGTGTTTATTTTTAATCAAACAGTTTGTTGTGGTATGAGGTAATGAAGGTGAAAAGTCTGGTAGCATCATGCTGGTTCAGCTCCGTATATGATGAAGTTACGGGATGTGAAAATAGATTGCCCAAGTTCAATAACCAATTGCAATATGTGTTTACATCACATTTTGTTTGTCAAGTTTGCAGTATCCAAACATTGCGTTACTGAACGATTTTGTAAAAAATCAATTCCGTACATTTTTTTTTCGGTTGCAGAAATTCTTCTCGGTGTTAAAATTTTCCCAGTGCCGAGTATGAACGTTAATGTTCAAGGAAGCATAGAATATTCAATATGCTAAATTCTGAACAAAGACCAAACAAAACGTCAAATGAATATTCTGAATACAATACAGTACTGACCAAACAAGGAACCTTCTAGCAGAATAACAGTAAATAATATAAAAATATAGTGTGGCCAGCCAGTAATCAGAAATTGCTAGCTAATAATCAGTGAAACCTCGATTATAAAACCTAAGTTACCTAAATACACTTTGTCAAAATAAAAATGAAATTGATAGTTTTCAGACAAGAATGAGCCATCAAGCTAATATTATTACAGTACTTTCGGAGCAATCTGATCTAGGATTTTTGTAACCCTCTTGTAATTAACGGAAGGTAAATAACGTTGCGTAGTCCCAAACAAGGTTCTACGCAAATAAAAATATAAATTCTTCATATGTAAATTTGATTACTCCTACTCACTCTGGTCCCATTCCATTAGAATTCGAAGTTCTGCTCTACTATGTACTCACAGAGAAGACCTAATTTAATCAAAGCCTATACTAACATATTCAAGGATTCAGCCAAGAACGGCATGTTTTGTTGCACGGTTTGTCGTCACAAGTGTAAAACAAGAGATTGTGAATTTTCAGAATATTTAACACTGCATATCCTGTACATCCCTATTAACTTTACTTTATAGCAGAGATGAGCCGATTTTGCCATCTATTAACTAAAATGACTTCCTCTTCTAACAATTTGTGAAAATTCGTGAAGGATCTTTTATAGTCACATATTTTTTTTTACTAATAAACGATTAAAACGGGAATAACCGTTGTGAACTTTCAAACACCTGTTCCTTCTGACCAACAGGCATAAAAATTCGAGTTTTATTGGCAGTTGCATTAATTCCATTACATGTGTCCTGAGAGTCATCATATTTCTCTCGCTTCTACTACGTTATGGAGGGCCGTACAGGCCATTATAGTTATTTCAGTAGTTAGTTAAAGGTGAAGGCTAGGTGTCCTTTGTATGTCTTATATTATTGTGCACTAATCACATCCGCTGCGAACTCACAAGTTTTAGTTTAATTGTTATGTACTGTATCACACGTAGCATTTTCATCGATAACACATTTATGATTGCTGGATGATTGTTTTTCGACATGCATACTACTGTATATGCTTGGTTGCTTTATGGGCATGTTTTACCCCACATGTTTTCCCTCTTTGCTACACTATGCTTTTAGTTCGTGCAGTGCATTTACAAGGAGCTGCAGCTGTGTATGACAGTTGTGTATTCAAAGAATAAAAGACATAAAAACTCTTAGCATTTGGCAACAACAGAAATACACGTACCACCATCAGTATTTTTCATGGAGTTAACGTCCCTTTCAACTGTTAAGGTTACCTTACGGTTAAAGAAGAAAGACAATTTCATGAATAAATTCCTATGATCTTCTTATGTGCTAGTGGTTGCACATTCAAGCCTAGCTTCAGACCACCCCTGGGCATTCAGGGAGAGAAAGTCCTCGTAAATACACTCCTGCTTATGCTGACGGTGGTATTTAAGTAGAAAAGCCAGAAGGCAAAGGACTACAGTGCACACATAATGGAAGTGACACCACTTGAGCTTGAATTCTAAGTCTGCAAACGTAATGCAATGATTCCGGAAAATTCACTCATTCCTGATTTAATCGTGCAGTAAAACAACATGCAAAATTCCAACCCACGAGACAGAACATGTAGCTCCGTAGCATCTTATCTATTGATGTATTGAATGTGATATTCTTATACACGTTGTTCAGCGCAAAAATATGATAGAAGTAGACACGGTAACTAAGCAAAGTGCTTTGAAGGAGAAAAAAGCCCGACTATTCCTTGCTAAGCCAAGACACTTTATTGGCTAACTAACGACGAGCTGGGCTTGTTTCTACTTCGTCAAAACATGATTGTCGTTTTCCTTTTGAAACTCAGCACAGAAATGCCCAACACAGCACTCTTACTTTAAAAAAGAAGAAAATTCAGCATAATATCAAATTATTTTCACTGGGGTCACTGCTGTCCAACGCAATATTAATTATACGTGAACACTGAACACCATAAACCCAAATTACGAACAATGGTTCCTGCAACCTCGTACCTTATTTTTGTCTTGGATTAGTTCACATTACCTAACAAGAAGGGGATACTACTAGAATAACAAATGTACAATTCGTCACTAGCAATGAAATGATAAAAAACTACACTACGAATAATTATTAAAGTCTTCCATTTGCACAAGAAAAGTAGAATATCCTGTGGTACACTAACTTTAACAAATAAATAGTACTTTACATTTTAACATCATACTGCTGTAGTTTGTCCTCACTGAACTGGTGCATGACAATGGGCAGTATGAAAACTCAATAACGCCGAGTTTGAACACATTGATAGTCTCTCCCAACTGCAAATGTTTGCTCGTTCACTTCCCAATACCCATTAACGCTTCATCCATTAAATCATCATCAATTACACAGGGGGATGAACGTGCAACAGAACTTGGATTGGAATGATCCGAGTGAGGAGTTCCTATAATTGCTGGCGACTTTATTCCAGGGGATGACTGGACTGGAGATCGAGTAGCAATTAATGCAGATGTTATCAGTTTATCTGGTGATTTTGTTGGAGGTGCTGGGCACAATGAAGCAGGACTTTCCATGGCTAATGCAGAACCTTTCAGTTTTTTTTCCACAGATTTTTGATGTGGCATGCCAGGGTAATCGATGATAAGACCATCCTCAGGGCTACTCAAGTCATCATTAGAAGGACTGGTTTGACGCTTTGGTTTTGCCTTTACTAGTGGGGACATCGCCGAGTGACTCAATGATTTTCCAGAATTGGATTCTGAAGGACTTTGAGGCACTGACATCATATTGTCCATTAATTTTGAAACCGACGGTTCTAACAACTTTGGTGTTACTGGTCTTTTTGTCTCGGATTGCATCGGTTTATTAGTATTACTAGTTAAATGTGTTGTTTTGTCAATACCAGTTATTAGTTTTGGAGTATTTCGCCCGTCTGAACTAGCTTGTTTGGGACTTCTGTCAGAAAGGTCTTGTTTAGGAGTACGAGAGCTCTCAATTTTATCCAACTGTATGTTGTTACCTCCAATAGATGTGCCACCACTTGTTGCACCCAAAGGTAACAATTTACTAATAGTTGAAGCAGGTGTAATTGTCGGAGACTGTGATACCAAAAGTCTAAATTGTCTTTCTGCTTCAGTCTCAGTCTCACCTTGGGAATCTCTCGTATGTTTTGGACTTTGCCTGACAGAAGTAGATCGTCCAGAAATGTCCTCCGATTTCCTTGGCAGTCCGCTTGCGTCTGAAACTGGGGGTGGGGGTGGAGGTGGTGGCGGCATTGAACAAACATTACCGCCACCACCTCCACCTTCAGGAACACCAGTCCTTTCTCCCATACTGCTATGCCCTTTCTCGAGTTTTGGTGTGCTAGGTCGATTCTCGTGTACAGGGCTCTTTCCCGTCTTTTCTTGGTTCTTGTTTCCACCCGAAGAAGGACCCTTTGCCTCAGATGAGGAATGCTTGGGCAGTGTCTTAAATGTAGAACTGGAGGTTGGTGTTGTCGGTTTGTTCACACTTCCAGCAGAAGTAGATCCTGATGTGGATGATGATTTCTGCACAGGTAATACAGATGGTTTCGTCTGAGTTGAACCAGAAATGTTTGAGCTACTGCTAGAATTACTAGAGCTAGACGAACACTTTGTGTTGCTGGATGATGATAACTTCCTTGAAGCTGGTCCACTGTTGACCCCTGGCTTTAAGCCAGTTGCACTGCCTGTCTGGCTACTTTGCCTTCCATTTGCATTGTTGCTTTTGCTTCCACTGCTGGACTTTGAAGTACCCGGTTTCAATGTGGATGACAATCGAGTTCCACCTTCTGCACTTCGAGTCTTATTGATGGTTAACTTTATGCCAGAACTTTGTTTCACAGTGAATTCGGCTTTCTTTTCAGATGATTTTTGCTCCGAACCCGAATTTTTAGACTTTTCACTAGATTTAGCCCCATAATTTTCCTTATGCAAATCTTTCTTTTCTTGCCGTAACTCTTTTTTATCCACGCCTTCACCTTTTAATTCTTTCTTATCGTTTGGTTGAGGTACATCATCTGAAGGACCGCCAGTTTTCTGGATCAACTTGTCAACAATGGCCGACAGAGAACCTTTTCTGATTCGCATCGATGACGACTTATTATTCAACTTAGACGCATTATTATTATTGTTCCCAGAACTACCACCATTTCCGCCACCATTACCGTTTGCGTGCGAATTGCCGGTAGCAGAAACAGTAGTAGCGTTAGGGGAAGTAGAACCTGGTGCAGAAAGGTTAGACACCTTTGATGCATTCGAAGTAGATGTTGTGGGCAATGCCACTACAGCCGAGGGAGCATTGCAAGAAGTAGGTGTTGTAGGTGCGCTACCCGACTGAGAAGAGGTATTACTTGTAGCAGTAGTGGCAGTTGGTGTACACAACTTTGGGATTGGAGTGACAGTTGTAGAACTAGGAATATTAAGTTGCTTCAGCTTGACTGTAGCTGGTTTTGTCACCAATTTGCTGGGACTACTGCTGCTACTGCTGTTACCGCTATTACTGCCACTTTGTATAGTGGGAGACTGAGTTCCTGACTTGCTACTACTACCACTACTTGACTTTTGCTTGCTGTGAACTTTGAGAGGAGAGACCGTAACTTTACTGCTTCCAGAAGAAGAATTTTTTCCTTCACCGCTAGTAGAAAGACCGGATTTGCTTGAGCTCGAGGATTTAACACTGGTTTTAGTTTTACCACTTTGAGGCGTTTTCAGAATTGATATGGATTTATTGGGTGAAACGGTCGTTCCAGCTGGAAGCTGAGGCTTGTTTTTTGATGAACTGGATGCATTTTTTGAAGCAAGTGTACTAGCCCCAGAGGATGGTGATGGAATCGCTTTAACACTAAGAGTAATGGATTTGGGCAACGATGGCTCATTTGGTTTTGTGATAACTGTGATTGATTTATCTGTTGACGTACCAGTGCTAGCTGGTTGCGGAGGAAGAGGCGTAATGCTCAGCCCAAAAATTTTGGTCGACTTCTCATCACTCCCGTTTAAAGGATCTGCATGTTTTCGCTTTCGGTCACGCTTACCTTCTCCTTTGCTCTTTTTTTCATTTCGTTCAGTTACAGCAAGACTCCGACGAAAATCTCTTTGTTTGACTTTATTCTCTGACTTAATGCTAGCAATTTTAATGCTGGAAGTAAGCAATGAAGTGCTTGTAGTGGTGACAGTTGATGATGCTGTTGTACTTATGTTACCAATAGGGATGATTTCTACATTGGGTCTTTTATCACCAATATCAACTGCTGACGATTTTGAAGAATCCAGAAGCTTTCCTTGAGATGAAATGATGTCGAGAATGACAGGGGGTGGAGGTTTATCACCATCTACAACCACAGCTGAATCTTTCTCGATTTTTATAGGAGTTTCCAACATCATCTTTGCCTTCAACTTTTTGCTTTCTTTAGTCTTCTCATTAGAAAGAGCAGTAGTAACTTTGCTAATTATTGAAGTGTTTATCCCAAGTTGCTCAAGGTTAAAGTCTTCACTGCTTTCCATTATGGTGTCATCAAATGACGCACTTTTGTTCATAACTTCAGTTTCAAAATCAAAAGGCTCAGTCTTAATTTGAAAATCACTCCCACTACTTCTACCTTGGCTGCTATTACTAAACAAATCAGATTCAATGGTAGATGATTCACAACCAGGTTTATCCAACATGTCTTGCAAGTTAGAAGTGTCACCTGGCACTGATGTTTCTCCACCGCCTCGGCACGATGGCAAGGTTTCGTATTTTATGACGGTATCTAACGAAGAAGCCAACTTACTCAAATGTGACTCCCCATCCAGAGTTGAACTTGGTGTGCTACCATCAGCTGATGAAACTTCGAGCCCCAAACCAAAGGGAAGGGAGACAGACGAACCACTGGACTCATGATCGGGGGTAGGAATAGTTTTGTGAATATCGTCTTCGCTGTGTTTGCGTTTAGGGCTTCGACCAGTGCTACTGCGAGGGCTACTTCCTTCACTGAGAGCTTTGCGTTTTCTTTCTTTTCTAGGCTTGGTACTTGTGTGAGTAACATTTACCGAAGCTGGGCCGACAGTCATGAGTTGAGACTGACTGTTGCTGATGGACAACATCGAAGAGGAGGTAGGCGATTTACCAGACACAGAAATAGACACAGATTGCGAAGAAACAGCTTGGGAAAATCTGGTTCCTAACACTACACCTGAACCTCTGTCACTGCTCAATGGAAAAAGATCTCCATGGGCAGGAGAAGACGAGTCCATGTAACCTTGGGGATCTAAACCTAAGGGAGTTGTTGCAAGATCTGGAGACGACATTCCATAGGTAGACGAATTCAAATTTGAGCTCAACACATCCAATTTGCCTATGCTTTGAGAATCAGAAGAACGACTACCAGACCTACCGAGCTTCATGTCAAAGTCTGACACAAACTTGCTATTCCCGTTAGCATCCGAGTAACCAGGGGGGTGATTAGAGTACTTGCCAGCACTTCCCATAACCATATTTAAGTAGAGATCTTCATTCGACTGATTCGCACGTTTTTGCTGACCTTGTGCCTTGCGAATCACAGCTCTCATTGTAACTGGAATGGACAAACACCTACAAGGAACAAAGTATTTATAATATGATTTAAACCTATGCTAGTTGTAGCAACAAAACACACCCATTAACAAACAATTTTTTTTTAACAATATAGGTCCAAGCCACGATACTAAAGAATGAACCAAATTTACTATAAGCATCTGTCAACAAGGGAAGACTTAGTTTGGGTTTGAGGTTCTATCTAGCATTTAAACTGTGAAGCATGCGGTTTTCTGCTTGATATAGTATACCCAAGCCATCTAGCAAATTATTTTGTTCCCCCAACACCACATGAAAAAAACTGGTTTTCGGAATTTACATATAAGTAGGATTGTAATGTTTGTTTGTGTGTGTCTGTGTGTCCTCAGTGTGAATCTCGATAAGCTTATTTCTTTTGTTTGTGCATCCGCTGGTGAATCTCGATATTATTATTTTGTTTCTTTCTTTGTACGTCTGTCAAACGGCGATGGTTAACCGGAAATCACCGTATTTCCATGCAAATGGGAAATCACAACAATGCTATATACAACTAACCATATATGGGGGCTGTCCTAGTGAAACTTATGACCACAATTGAGTGCGTTAATCACAATGCTTAAATATTATTTCCGAGCTTTTTGCAAATCCCACCAAGCAAGTGCACGTCAAAACCAGCCATGTGTACATTCTTGCCTTTCGGAAATGTCGGTCACTATCTTTGAATGCTTACACATTTTAATTAATTACGTTAAAAATACAAAATTGTTGATGTTACTTCGAGTCTTCTCAACAAATCTTTCACGATTAAACATAATTACGCTCATTCTTGAAAACCAAATATTAACCACATTTTACGAATTTTCAACAGGTTTTTCCGACGGCAAACATGTTACCACATCACACAACTGTCGTCATTAGGCAGCTGCTCCGTTTCGTGGTCTCTTGGCTCGTCACGTTCAAACCATGGTTTTTAAATTCCGGAAGGGACTATAGCCTCTCATATTTGTTAGACCATCTCCACCTGTCTTTCAGTCGTTCTCCCAGGTCTTCCTAACAAGATATTGAATAACAGTATTGGTCCGTGCCTGTATATTCACGAGTTTTTCGTTATTTCTTGATATGCTTTTGAATAGCTAGCAATTTCTAGCCTCTGAGATGCCTATCACGGGATGATTTTGACACCAGCAGTGTCTTGGTGTGTTCCCAATCAATCCGGTGCTGTGTGTTCATGTGGTGAACTGCGATGCCATTTTGAAAGTTTTCCTCCCTTCTTCCTCTCGTATATGCCATATGCTGTTTTAAACAATTGTGCACTCCCTTCCTTGTGTCTCCAATGAAAACGTTGTTACATTCATCACGTGTTACACTGTACACACCCTCTCGTATATTCGTGAGAAGATCGAGAATACACGAGAGGGTGTACACAGTGTAATCACCATGTGGGAATGCGATGCCGTTTATGTGGGTAAGACAAGAAAGGGGGTGCGCAATCGTGTAAAACAGCAGATGGCAGATATGAGAGGAATAAAGGAGGAAAACGCCATCGTAGTTCACGGCACGAACGCACAGCACTGGATTGATTCGAACACAACAAGATACTGCTGGTGTCAAACTCATCGCGTGATAGGCATTTCAGAGGGCTGAAATACCTAGCTATTCAAGAGCACATCAAGAACAACGTAAAACTCGCACATATAAAGGCACCGACCAATCCTGCTATTCAGTATCTGGTTACGAATGACCTGAGAGAATGACTGAAAGACAGACAGCCTAACAAACATGAGCGGCTACAGTTCCTTCCAGAATTTAAGAACCATTACGCGAATGTGATGAACCAAGACACCACGAAACAAAGTAGATGCCTGATGAAGACAGTTGTGTGACGTGATAACATCTTTCGTCAAAAATTCGCAAAATTCAGTTAATATTTGGTTTTCGATAACGAGCGTAATTGTGTTTAATAGTGAAAGCTTTGTCAATCAATAACTATCGTAAAACCAAGTGGATAATTTAAGCACACCAGAAATGTAAAAAACTGAATACCTCTGTACAACTTTGCTGGCATACTCGTCAGAGCAGATAGAGGCATCGCTGGACATAGTGTATAACTTGCATTTTACATTCGTTATGTCCGAAAGATCAAACTCGGCTAGACAACAGAAAACAAGCATTATCAATATTCTTACCCAGTTGCCAATTGCCATGCAGGACAGGAGTGCCACTTACAGAACATAATGTGAAGTTTGAACTGCTCTACTCACCAGTTGCCATTGATTCTTCCAAGGGATGCTCAAAGGAAACGCTGATGTGTAACCAAGACAATGCTGTGACTTCAAACATGAGAGCGGACTCCAAATCTACCAAAGCAGAGTATCAATATTAAAAAAAAAAGTGATGGCAATAACTAGGGGGTTGTGAGTAGAATAATTTTAATTTGAGTCGAGAAGCGAGACGAGTTCGAGTATTTATGAACATAATTTTATGCAAGTTTCTTTTTAATTCGTTATAACAACTACGATTCTGCTTAACGGATTGTTCGGGTCAGTGTGTATAAATGATTAAATGGTTTTCCAGTTTTACATCTATAACTTAAATACTGTTTGAGCTAACGACTTTTAATTTACACCAGTGGAAAACTCGTCGATACGATCACTTAGGTATCTTCCAATATCAAAAATCAGTCAAAAATTGGCGAAGTTTTCGCATTTTCACCAGATTGGAGTTTTTGGAGCCTGGATGCAAGCAACGAGCCGAGTTCGAGTACTCAGCTTGAAATTTTCTAGTACTGCACATCCCTATCAATGACACCAAGTCATTCAAGTTCAAGTTACTCAATCAGCTCACGAATATTCAAAATGCAATACAAACCTCACATTTACGGCTGTTCGATGCCACAGTGACATTATGGGTATCAGTACCGGATTGGTTTGGCTCGCAGTATTAGAAATGTAGTTAAATCATTCCATGTTTTTCGCACATTCTCAAACATAAAATATTGTGCGGTATATGCAATTTTCGGTTGCTTTGAAGGGGATGTCAAGTCTCTTCCTGCAACTTTCTTCAGGCGTCAGTAGCACGTTTTTTTTTTCGGACATCATTGCTGTTCTGCTTGCTGTTGTGCTTGTGGAGTCTGCTCTTACAAATACAGAGGGCTACGCGAACGGCAAGATTAAAAAATAGACAAGCAGAGCAGCAATGATGTAATCCGAAGAAAAACATGTTCTACTGTCGCCTGAAGAAGGTTGCAGGAAGAGACTTGACATCCCCTTCAAAGCAACCGAAAATTTGCATATACCGCACAATATTTTATGTTTGAGAATGTACGAGAAACATGGAACGATCTAACAAACTTGCTAAAAACTCTAAAAGTCGAAATCGGTAATTCGACTTTTTTAAACTAGTCAAATGTCATGTTCTGCCCCTTCAGTGCCCAGATGTTTGGACATAAACAATTTATTAGACGAGAGTTGATGATTAATAGTTAGGGTTTCTTCAGGATGGATTGCACCAAGTGAAACATTGCTCAAGTATGAGCCTGATCCAGCAACTCTCTCTCTTATCTTAGAGAAGTAGCCTTTGGGGATTTACAAAGCGATGGGTTCTAGTTACAGTCAAGCCAAGGAG
>JAHWFP010140935.1:24161-42347 GCA_023313725.1 Lithobius niger | reverse complement strand
AACTAAGTGTCCGCATGCATGTTTAAAATTTTTCGAGTGTGTCTTGCATTAAAATCAACAGGAATCCACACACGGATTTTAGGACTACTTTTTCTCGCGGATGTAGCGATAAACTTAGAATTGAAGTGCACGATGTGTCACGGCATGAATGGTTAGTTCACTACTACGACGATCCTTCCGCGTTTACAACCATTCATACTTGGCGCAACTGAACAATAATGCACGACGGGAAGCGACGCGTCAGGTGTAAACAAACCAACGTGTATCATTTTACCGGACCGAACGAAAACTGTTTTTCGAATTCTCTTTGCAGCGTTACAAATGCGTTTATTTCCAGTGTTTTGTGAGGCATATAATTGAATGCAAGTGTAGAACAATTTTTTAAAGAAGAATGACCATGTTATCTACAGGAGTACATTGCTACATGTACAGTTCATTGTGTTGTTATATGTTGAAGTGGTGCTACACGCAACTATAAATTAATTAGCTGTGTGCGATCGGGTACTGATAAATACTGTGTGTATAATTTTTGAATTGCTGTGTGCAGAATATTTATTTTTGCTGTGTGAGTTACGAACTACACTGCTGTGTGCGATTAATTTTGCTGTTAATAATTTTTGATGAAGCTTAAAGGCACATACAAGTCTATGAGATACACAGGAGCTGTATACAATTTAATTTTCAGAAAATTAGGCTATGTGCAGTGATAGAAACCAGAACTGTGGCAGTCATTTACAAGTTGTTGTTGGTGCATACTGTTACAATCAATGCAATATTTTTCTGGGTGCATATCAAGACATTTTACATCAGAACTGTTGGCATAGCATTAAAGGGGCATCAACGTTGTGATAATTTTTTTGAAGCTGACTGTGAATTCAGAACTGTTGGGACAATATTTAAACTTAGTAGGAACATTTGTTTCCTGTTGATACAAAATGGCAAGTAATGAGGGATACATTTCGGTACACATTGGGGTTGGAGAAGATGACACATTACCAATGGTAGGTGCAGATGGACATGCTTTTGGCGATGATGGCATAGGAATTTCTCCTGTCTCGTTTAAAGAATCACGACATAACGCAGGGCAAAACACAATACATCAACAGTTTGCTGAATTAGAATTTAAGCTCGAACAGCAAGACAGAAGATTCACGGATAGACTAAGACAATTAAAAGAAACATTCTCATCGGAGATACGGCACAGTCAAGATGGCTGGAAGACGCAATTGAATGACTACTCGCAACAAATGGATGTTAGGATGGCAGGATTTGACGAGAAGTTAGAAAACGCAAATAGCAAGTTGAAAGATGACATTGTGTTGGAAGTGAAGTCATCTCAGGACAAGATTTCTCAGCAGATGGCGCAAATCACTGCTCTTTTGACGAATAGACCTGCTCAGTCAACAGATTCGAAGCCGCAGTCAAGTACCCCCTTGCCGATAATGCAAGACCAGTTACCGATACTCACGCCGCATGCCGGTAATAAGGTAACACCGCCAAGGAGACACCGTAGTGCGTCACCACCATGTTTACGATCCATGAACAATTATCCGAAACCAGTTCAAGTACCACTTGTGCAAAGTACGCAGTCTTCAGTGGCCGCACAACCAGCACAGAATGCCACCACGGTGTCACAGTCCACGATATCTACGCAAGGTACATCAACACCACTCTCTCTAGCGGATCTAACGGAAGCATTAGAACGAGTTACTTATCCGTCGCCAATGGCAATACCAGTTTTGCAGGCAAACACTAATTTACGTGACTGGCTCAGGGAAACGGAAGCATACGTGGATGAGAAGAAATTGTCAGGCAAACGTTTGAAGGCGCACATGAATTTGCATTTGACTGGGAGATTTCGAGAATGGTGGACGACAACCAAGAAACCAATGAACACGTGGTCTGAAATAAAGAAAGGTTTTAAGGAGGCTTTTATACAGAAGAAACCGGATCGTGTACTCATGGCAGAAATTGGTAATATGAAACAGAGACCGAACCAGCCACCGAGAGAATTTATGGCAGCGCTAATTACGAAGAGCAAGGAGCTGAAGAGACCCCTCGAAGGACTTGACCTCGTGGGAGCAGTGCTGGAAGGACTGTCCACTACTGTGCGTGACTTACTGACGGCTTGGAAGCCAGCGAATGAAGAACAATTATGGGAAGCCATTGATCAGTTGCCTGATTGGCATCGATTTCCCAAGAACAATGAGTCTTTGTCCTCAGTTAGTAATCAAAGGGTGCCTTCACCCGGGATTTTACATAGTGTAGCGCAGAATTGTGTTTCACCAAATCAAGCGAATGTGTTGCATGCACAAAACTTGTCTCTCTTTGCAGGTCGACGGTCTACGGAAAACAACACTTCAATGTCTACTAATGTTAAAAGTGTTAACAATGGATCTGATAAACAGCTGAATAGCTCAGGCAGGATGTTTAGGCAGGGACAAAGTGATGTCACCGCAGTTAGGATGTCTGATGGGAATTCAATTTCTGCACCGATTGGCAATAACGTTAATAACGAGCAAGTTACTTCACAAAATGTAATGCATGATGGGAATCATAATTTGCAAGGTGCAACAGCTAGTTCAAATGGGACGGGTGTTAAAGCGGAAGTGCATGCTGGTGGTTTTCAATTCAATCCTTTGATTGATAAAGGGATAGCGCATTCTGTGGAAAATGGGAATTGCCAGAATGCTGGGTTATTTGCTAACCTTAATGTTTCAAATGGTGTTAGGGCAAAGGGTAATTTTGTACGTAGACAAAGTAATACTGGTCCTGACAGATACAAGAACTACATCTGCAGAGAATGCAACGAGGTAGGTCACATTCAAAGGAATTGTCCAAATGTAGGTAAACCTTTTCCTTCACAGAGAATTCAAAGTGACAAAGAACCAGCTTATCTTGATGTGACAGTGAGATCCTCCACTTTTGCCGCATGCGTTGACTCGGGATCGGGAATCAGTGGGATGTCAGCTAGATGGTTCAATCTAGTAGCTCCGCAAGTCGTCATGAAACCATACAAAGGTGCAAGTTTCACGTTAGCCAATGGTGAAGATGGACTCAAACCAGTAGGCACAGCAAGATTGACGGTCTACGTTCATGGAAGACACACTCCTGTTGACTTCATAATTTTTGAAGAGTTAGGTGATAATTGCATCCTGGGTGTAGACTATATTCGAACATCAGGATTGATTCCAGACCTTGCCAACCAGAGAGCTTACTTTGGGAATGCTTTCAATGATCCATTTCCTATGCGAGGATGGTATGGACAGAAAGAGGCACCATGTGATAGAGTACCTGTGTGGAAGATAGGCACCCCAGCAGCACAGGGAGACGGCTTGTTCAACGTGATGTCACCTGAACAATTTTTAGAGCTTGACAACCTCTTGGACAGGAATGCAGACATTTTTCCAGGCCGACCGGGACTCACGAAGATCAGAGAACATGAGATCAAATTTAAAGAGACACCGAAGCCCTATGTCGCAAAGTATCACAGACAATCACCGCAAATGAGGAGGGAGATGGCAAAAATGATACGGGAATTGGAAAAAGACGACAAGATAGAGAGGACGGAATCGGAATGGGGATCTTTATTTTTTATGAAGCGCAAGAAAGATGGATCATTTAGACCAGTGCTGGATTACAGATTTTTGAATTCGCAGTTGAAGACGGATAGCTATCCAATGCCGAGGGTGGAAGAGATGTTGGAATTTTTGGCAGGAAAGACTTACGTATCAGTGTTGGATGGCCATTCAGGTTTCCATCAAGTACCGTTGAAGGAAGAATCGAGGGATTTTACATCATTCATATGCAGTGAAGGACTTTTTAGATGGAGAGTCATGCCCTTTGGTTTGAAGATTTCGTCTGCGGAATTTCAGCGAACAATAACGTTGGCCCTAGGGGACCTTGTAGGCACAGTTTGTGTGGTCTACGTAGATGATATTATTGTTGCTACAAAATCGTGGGGAGACCATCTGATAGCGATTCAGAAGATTTTCGACAGGCTACGTAAGCACGGATTCACACTCAAGCGTGCCAAGTGTAATTTTTGCCTTCCCGTTATGACGATTCTCGGAGTAACTGTAAGTGCACGAGGAATTCATATGAAAGGGGAACACACGGCAGCTATCACACACTACCCACGTCCGAAAGATGTGAAAGCCTTGCAACGGTTTATGGGTCTTGCTAATTTTTTTAGAAAATTTGTGAAGAACTATGCTGCACTGGTGAAACCGTTAACATCTCTGATACGCAAAACTCAGAAATTTGAATGGACAGATGAAGCGGATCGTGCTTTTCGAGAAATCAAATGTAGAATTGTATCGGCTGACTGTTTACAGTTACCTGACTATAATGAGCCCTTCAGAGTCGAGACTGATGCATCGGACGTTGGAATTGGAGCGGCTTTGGCTCAACTGAAAGATGGCAAGACTAGAGTAGTGGAATTCTATAGCAGAACTCTTAGTGATAGAGAAACAAGATACTCCACTTTTGAAAAGGAAGCTTTGGCAGCAGTGTCGGCGATTGACAGGTGGCGACATTTTTTGGAGGGACACAAATTCACGCTATTGACGGACTGCGAAGCTTTAAAATGGGTACTCAGCAATAGCAAGAATACCGGAAGGACAGCGAGATGGGCGTTAAAGCTACAAATGTATGATTACGACGTTCTTCATCGGCCAGGAAAGACTAATGTAATCGCAGACGCCTTATCAAGAGCACCAATCCCAGTACAACAGATTCGTCACCAACCTAAGCTACGGATTCAAGACAAAGATCAACTGAAGGAGGCACAGCGTCAGGACAAGGACATCATGAACATCTACAACATTTTGACGGAACCACGGCAGTATGCCACAAAGTTATCTAAAGCGAAGTATCAGCATATACAGCGGATGCACGAGATCCATGACGACATCGTATATTACAGGGACCGTGCAGCGAGAAACAGAGGAGGACAGTTTGATCAGCTAAGGTTTTACGTACCAGCACACATGAGACATACTTTCCTTGCGGACCAACATGATGCACCGTTATCTGGGCATTTAGGGATAACAAAGACCTTAGAACGTTTACGTACAGTAGCATTTTGGCCGGGGATCTTCAAGGATACGAAGCGTTACGTAAGATCGTGTCATGAATGTCAGGTCTCCAAACCTACTCATCAAGCGAAGAAAGGATTAATGGTACCAGTGATAGCAACCAAGAGACTAGAATATGTGGGCATTGACTTCGTGGGACCATTACCGGCGACAACGAACGGCAACCGTTATATTTTGAGCATTGTTGACTACTTTACCAAATGGGTATGGTTCATACCGACACGTCATGCCACGGCGAGAGCAGCAGCTGTACACTTCATGAAGGCAGTCGTCAGGGAGCATGGACCACCACAGGTTCTAATATCAGATAATGGACCGGCATTTGCTTCGAAAGTAATGCAAGAACTCTGTCAACTAGTCGGCACGGAACAACGACGAATAACACCATACCACGCTCAAGCCAATGCAACCGAAAGAGTGAACAGGTCTTTGAAGAACTCGCTACGCACTTTCGTGAATCAGAAGCATAATGCCTGGGGACCGCTATTACCAGCTCTTGAAACAGCTTTTCGTACTACTCCTCACGCAAGTACGGGCGACACCCCCTACTTCTTAATGTATGGACATGATCCGTGGAGCGCCACGAGGTTAGTTACTATGCCGTCAGCAACATCGAAGTTATCACACGAAGAGTATTACAAGAATCATCAGAGTCACCTTGAAGGCGCAAGAGACCTAGCGAGAGCGCACATGATGGAAGCAGCTCGGATTGTGAAGATCAACTATGATAAACATCGCAGGGATGTGGGATTCGAAGTAGACGACTTAGTGAAGATCAAATCACATGTACTGTCGAATACTGCGAAAGGTGTTACAAAGAAACTGGCACAAGTTTATCTGGCTCCATACAGGATACAACGGAAGCTTGGAGAAGTTAACTACAGCGTGATGAATTTGGATGATACAACGGATGTCAGAACCGTTAATGTAGTTGACATTGAGAAGTATTTTGATCCATACAGCATGGAGGACAAGATTCAAGGTCATGTGGGTTATCCTGAGAACATCTGTCATCTAGTACGAGGAGATTTCATGCCACAGAAAGTTGACGATGGACTACCATTTGATAATACATCAATGGATGAAGCTGATGATCAACAGGGAGGAGTGAAATTTCTCTGGCAGAGGACAAAGGAACTACAGGGAATTCCGCACTACAGATTGGGCGATAACGTGAAGATTGTCAATCACAAGTCTCGTCTGCCAACTGATCCACAAAAGCAAGCAGTTGCACCGTTTGGGAACATAAAAGGGCCGACTGTTATCAAAGAACCTGACTTCCTTGGTCCGTTCGAAATAATCAACCGTAAAACACAGTTCTTGTACGGTATTCGCAGTGTTTCGAATCCAGAAGATATTCGTGAACAATGTCAAGTGTTTGACATCGCTCCGTTGCATTGTGACTGGGCTCCGATCATGGCAAAGGGAGTGAAGTGTTGTGTTGGTAGTGATTCGCGACACAGACTTTCCGTGTGTGACTCGCCAGGTGATAGTGGTATTGTACCCACCACTAACGCCGTAGAGCAAGGGGATCATAAACTTTCCGTGTCACCCCGAGGCTCAACAACCGTTGACACCGAACAACCTAGTACATCAATCGAAGTTGAAGACGATAGTGCTTCGGACGACTACGTAAGCATCGCCGACAGCGACGCATCCACGAGGATTTTAGGTCGACTAAAGAAGTTTACGTGTATTCGTGCACCGCCGACTGGCAGGTTAGCTCGTGCCCCACGTCCACAGCGCACGAGACGGTTGCCATTACGTTACCGGGTGAACCTCATCCACTACCTCGCCGACATGCAAGATGACCAAGGACAGGACGACGAGCAACTGATTCCCCCTTTCCTTGACGTATCGCGGCATGAGTGGGAGGATTTCATCTTGGGCTCCTTAGAGTAAAGTGTTTTGTTGTTACTCAAATTTGTACATATGGTTAACTTTTTATGTTAAGACTTGTCATATATCGCCAAATGTATCGTAAAATTGGACTGTGGTACTGGTTTCACTCAGGTTTGTTAGGAAGATTCTGTTGGATAGTTAACACATTGGAGATTTGAGGGTTAAAGCAAAGTTAATGGTTTGGGATGGGAACTACCGAAGATGACGTTGGACCCGTAATCGATTGCGACAGGGAATTTAAAATAGCGTCTCGGTATAAGGTATTCCTTACAGTTAAAAATCAGTAACTGGAGCTGACTCTTGGTGTGGAAATGTAAATTTAGCGTGATTGATTGGGCGAATTGTAACTCTGGTATGAAGTAGAAAGCTCGTAATACGATACTTTGTCGAAATAATTTCCTGTGCATGTAGCGTTAAGGAAGTTGCAGCTTAAGATAATATACGCTTCAATTTTAGTTAAGACTGTCATGTAAAATTGTAACTGAAGTTGGTAGACGTTGGAATTTTACTTGAGATTTAAGCTAAAGGTGATAATCGCTTCAAAGTGAAGAGTAAAATTGTAACTTAAGTTAGAACATGTTAGAATTTTACTTGTGGATCTTAGAGTTTAAACTTAGGATAAGATGCGTTTAAATGTAAAGTTGTTCCGTCATTATTATAAGTTTTTTTTGAATTGGCATGAAAGAAGTAATCGCCCGGAGGTCGATTTAGGCGGAGGGGAGTTTGTAATGATACATTGCCTCGTCTACAATCACCCGACGGCGCGGTTGCTACGCTACCGTTAACTTGGCAACGCCTTCGCGCCAATTACTTTGCTTTTGTTGTAAGCGACTATGTATGAGTGTCGAGAACGTAACGATGTAGAGATGTGCACGAAAGCTCTGTGTGAGCATTGTAATCTCTTTTTGTAATTATGATTTCGCTGAGTAAACCCTTTTTAACATCATTGGGACTCCGGCTGGACTATCTGGGAATATAGTGTTTGACCCTCACTATAGTACGATGGTATAAGCTGTGTGCCCTAGTTTCAAAAAGAAATCTGGTGTGATGTTCCAAAAACAAAAATACAGTGTCTTGATAGAACTGGCAGCTTTGTGGGTACCCAGTTCCAAAAGCACTATTTGCTTGCTGCCAGGATTAACTTTAATTCAAATTCAAACACGTATTCTAGCTAAAATGATTTATTCTGTACTCTTATTTCAGAAAGAAAAAACAGAAACGTTCCTTGAGAGCTTGCTGAATTCCTGCCGCGAATGGTATCACGAGCGAGATCGTCTGCTGCTCCGTATGTCGGCCTCACAGACAAATATACCAAGCAGCGGAGTGAACAGCAGTTCCCCCAACTATCGAT
Organism: Lithobius niger; assembly: GCA_023313725.1. Lineage (NCBI taxonomy): Eukaryota > Metazoa > Arthropoda > Chilopoda > Lithobiomorpha > Lithobiidae > Lithobius > Lithobius niger. The sequence continues at coordinate 33,995 of JAHWFP010140935.1, read as the reverse complement.
GGATAGCGTACGTCACATTTGTGTATGAAATGTACGCCCGCCTCAAGACGAGGCAACGGTCATCATCGGCTCTGACAGGAGCCAGCGCCGCCACGGCCGGGCCTACCCTCCTCTCACTCCTGTGCGAGTGTTGCCATGTCTTTTTGAAACCACCGGCCGTCAACAATCTCTCTGAGGTAAGTAGGTCTTTGGATTTAAAAAATGCCTATACATATTACAAATGTTTAAGAAGTGGTCACCAGAATATTAGGACTTGAAGGATGCGCGTGAGAAAAACTTCCTCAATTCAGCTCATGTGGAATAATAGGACTTTGTACGTAATTTTTGTACCGTGGTTTAATAAGATGGAACCTCTTTCTGCACGATCTAAAACATCAAGGAGAAAAGATTTATACAAATTATACATTATCTGTAAATTTAGCAATCCAGTTTCATTCGAGAAACAGGAAAGCTAAATTTACAGGTAATGGATATTTTCGTTTAGGCAATACAAACAAAATTCAGCCAGCCTGCTGGGGCTGGCAATTTGCTCTTTCTATTGCCGACCAAATAACATCACCTGTAAATTAAGCACTCCTGTTTCTCACGGCCGGCAATTTTCTGTTTTTCCCATTTTGTTCCCATGAATCGCAACATTGCATAATTGACATAGTCTAGTAACAGCACGTTTTAGATAAATTTTTCAAAATTAAGTCATCCTGTAACCATAGCGCGATGTTTATAAATATCCTCCAATGGTTTTTTTGCGATACTTTCTGTGATTTAAAGGTAAATTCTGGTTAGGGCAAGAGTTTGTAAATTTTTGAGAATAAAGTGAAGGAACCCCAGCAAAGCACGTTTTTCCTTTTCTTGCAGCTAAATCGACTAAGTTCACTAAAAGTTGCCAACATGTCTGATTTGTCTTTCAAAAATGAGTGTCTGTAAAATAATTTTCTGTAATATCATGCTCTTTCGCTTGCTGAAACCGTATTCGTTTCGCCCTTGTAATTTTCTTTACATCGGCGTCCCTTTAGGTGCCAAGTTTTTGATTATGAAAAGCACTTGGGTGAATTTTTCTTGTTTATATTGAGAAAGAAATAGTTCATTTAGTTCTTGTGTATTAGGGCTCAAAGCAGTGCAACAATCAGTTAAAAGATCAACAATTGTAAACTTGGAATGTACAGTATCACTAACACTTGATTTGGCTTATTGATGAATCGTGCAATGAACAAGTTTCAACGTTTGACATTTATTGCAGTACTTCGTTTTTCATTGTTGACAACCAGCAAAGAGAATCCCTGTTAGTGTCCTGCAATTGATTGGTAATATACATTGTAAGTTGTCGATCAATGCAGGTCAACAAATGAGATTTTTATCATACTGAAATGGCAACGAAAACACAAATAGGGCATTTCATTTGCGTGGCCATGTACAGTGAAACCTCTTTATAACGATAGTCCATGGGAGTTTGGAAATGGAATGTTATAACAAGTTTATCTTTATAAGCAATCAGTTTTGCATGCATTGTTGCTTGAAGAGCCTCAAAACCAGCATTGTTATAACAGGTTTATTGTTAAAAGAGGTATTGTTATAACGGGGTTTAACTGTATTCATTGCTGCAACGACCCATTATGTGAACCGATAGCTGCTGACGAGAGTCTGATTGAATCAGGCTATAGTCAACAGCCAACGGTTCAGTATTGTGGGTCTGTTGCAGCAATTAATACTTGGTCAGGTAAATGGATGTCCCTATTTCGTGTGTGTTTTCACTGCGGTTTTAAGGTTCTTTCAACTTCTGTTTTATCTTTGAGAATCTTTACTTAGCATGTAATTCTGATTATCCACACACCCGGAGTCCCAGATAGTGTGGGCAATCGTGGTGCTTTTAATTCCTTGTGTAGAAATATTTGTTAACGCTTTGCTATTTTGTATTGATGACATTGATAGCACATTTTGCTATTGTGTTTTGGTTTTTATTTTACCGATTTATCACAATCTGTTTTAATTCCTGCTTAGATCGAGTGCCTTTTCTTTGTCCTCACGTCTATCGGACGCGACTTGGAGAATGAGCTGCCGCAACGCATGCATCAGCTGGTAGGAGCTGTACGCGACGCGTTTGTGAATCCGTCCCTGGCGTCGTTCATTAGGAAGACGCTGCTGCAACTGATCGAACTGCAAGCCAGCAACTGGCAACTGACGACTCCTGCCGTCACTTACTACTATCCACGTAGCCACGAGCCAAAATGAGTGTTAATAATAAATACTCATTTTTGTTTGCTTATAAACAGAGTCACGAACGATTGTTAACGACGACAATGTAAAAATACCACACGAGCATAAGGTGTGTGTTAGTGTGCGGGCTAATAATTCTCAACGCACATCAACCATTAGCCTACTGAATGACTTGATTTGTCAATGCCATATTAACAAAATCTACTTAAATTGTTACCGTCCCCTGAAATTTAAAGCTTGGTTTTGAACCGTACATCATCTTAGCAACATGTTCGCTGCCTGCAGATTTTGGTTTTATCGTTTATCATTTCATTTACCATCATTAATTATCATTTATCTTTCGTATAAATTATTGTAAACTGCTTTAAACAGTGGTTCAGAAGTTAAGTTTGAAGTTGGGGGACTGCAACAGTGTTTTTTTTTTGTAGCGACAGATGAAGTTAATCTTTATTGGTAATGCAAACCCAAGAAACGTGGGGTGTCATTGTAATCTGTTAAGTAGCGTAAGACACACTTGCTACTGTAATGAGAATTAGCAATAAGTAGCCGGTGTCATAAATTACTTTTAAATTCACCATTTTAATTTCATGCCTGGTTTGTGTTCCGGCTTGTGGAAAAAATGACAAATGGGTAATTTTGAAGCGCTTAATTTGAACATGGCGTAAATTTCAGCTTTCATTAGTGAAAAATATCATATCATATCTTATATAATCAACAGATGTACTTGCTGCCTATCTTCAAATCGGCAGTCATTTGTTCTTTTCATTGAGCCTAAATAGGATTTTTGGTAGGCAGCTTAAAAAAAACTCAAAAATGCAAAAAACAATCTAATTTTTCTGCAGTTTGCATATCTTTCCTTGTTGAAAAAAAAAACGTAAAAAAAATATCCAGCATGGTAGCGCTGATTTTAGCTACACCCTAATACTTCCATTAATAATTAATTCTTAATAAACATAAGTAAGTAATAAATACTTTGCTCATCCTATACGCTGGTAACAATTTTTCCCCCACTGCCAGTTAGGCCCGTGTAGCACGTCCTACACCCAAATGGTAACGAACGAGAAAATACCTTTACATGCTCAACCAACGTGTACTGTAGTGCATAGCCAAAGTACCTGTCAGTTTTAGGAGCGTACAGTACCTTACCAAACCGTAGTAGATTTCTACGATAGCAATTTTTACATGGCAAAAAAAAACTATATACCTTAAACTATAAATAATGCCAACCCTTACATTTCACTTTTCGATACCGCTTTGCGCAGTTAGCCACCATTAAAAAAGTTTTATTGTAAATAAATAGGTAATGAAATTACACGATTAATAAAACTTGATAGTGTATAGAAAAATGATTGCGATTTAGAATCATTTATGATTGATTAATAACAATTATTATTGAATCTTGTATGTTCTTATGTAACTTTGTGGTGTTTTCTAGTCTTTCAAAGGGGTTCGTATATATTGCGAGACTCAAACCCCCTACCCTCTTGTCATTTGATGTGTTAGTTCTGTTTTACCAGTTGGTTGGAACAGAAATGGCGTGGCCCGAGTTGTACGATAGTGATACAAGAAATGTCATTATAGCGAGTGATTGTTTTTGGATGGTCTTCCATCGAACAACATTATTGATTTTTAAGGCAGCTTTTGGACTCGTTCTTTTTTGTGTGCTACAAAGTTTGGTATTGTCAACTTAGTTTTGTGTTTCTGTGTGGCCCTAATGTGTAGCAACTTCGCAGTGTCAAGTCATCATATTTGTGTTCAGCATTACTTCTGCAACCGTAAAGATACTATTTGGAGCCTCAGGTTCTGCTGCATATTTGGCTGCTGATGTTTGTAATTGGCTATTTCTCTTTCCCGTCAGAGATTGGATCAAAGGAAGTTGCTCGTGGGAAATAACTACTTTTACTTAATTTTTACTGCGTCATGTTGATTTTCAAAAGGTGTGAAAGTCGCAAGCAACCCAAAACATGCGCATAAGGACTGTCCGTAGAATTTTCCCCCTGTCTAGTTTAGACACCAGATCTACTAGTATATATTGAAAAGGGTTACTCTACAGCAAGTGGGTACTGGAGTAATCTTGCCGATGAAAACTTACGTACGTAACAACGCTCTTCCACTTAATGTTGATTGGGGCAACTTTATTGGAGACGTCTAAACGAGTCCCTGCAATTAATGTTGTCTTCCTTCCATCTGCTCTTCAGCACCTCTAGTGAAATTACTGCTTTTGTAATGCAAACCAAACTAAGATAACTAAGAAAAGTTTAGAAGTACTGCTAAACCATGTTTGTTGACGGGACACTTTTTTGAGCCGAAAATATTGTGCGAGTTACTGATGTACAGTAAAATGCGCAGATCATTGCAATACATCCAAGTAGACTGGTTTCACATCTTTTTGTTCATGAAAGAAATGTTTATTGACTGTGCTGTTTTTTATTTGCATACAGCATTTTAACATTGGCCATGTGTGAAATGAGATTGCTTCCTTTTGTTTTCAAATTGTCAACCACAAATGTGTTGGTGATATGATGCTACCCAAAAAATGACAAGCAATAACTAATAATCCAAAGAAAAAAACCCTGCCACTGTTTATTCAAGTTGTAATAAACTATACGTATAATACATGTATATTTGTTGAAATATTTAGTTTTTACCCAACGTGACGAAAAGGTTGGAACTCGAAGTGGTTGTAAGGTAAAATATGCATTTGTCAACATACCGGTACATAACATTCAGTACGTTTTGACTGCTTTTCCTTACTTAAAACAATTGTAGTTCTAAAGTTGTGAACGATGTTGCTCACGTCCCATACGTGTTAAGTAGTGTAATATTACACTACGGTTTTGAAAGGCAAGAGTCTTAAGAGAATTTCACAAAGAGAATCTCGTAAAAATATGAAACTTTCAAAACCGTAGCCAATTTTTATGAATTCACTACTGGAAAATGGAGGTGTTCGAGAAATAATTGTTTGCCATTTTTATTAAGTTGCACAAATACTTTCGTGGAAATTTGATAGGTCAACGAAGAAGCTGATTTGGTTTCCAGAAATATGGAAGTGTTTGGACAGAAACTGAGTCACACCTTGCCATCTTACAGTAATGTACCTTGGCTGTTAAGATAACTTTTACATGCAACTGTTTGTGCAATTTTGGAAGAACTTACAATTGAAAGGTTGGGTTTTCGGTAAGTTCTAGTAAGCGTTGCACGTAGTAAGGGTCAATTTTATAATATGATCTGGGTCTGCTTGAACGAGTGAGCTTGATAAATGCAATTGTGGGGTGAGTTCATTTATGCTTGTTTTGTTTATGTAGATTTAGCAAATTGGAAGTAAGCAACCTTCAAGTTATGGCTAATCTATTCCATTTTATATGCGAATAACTAAATGACCCCAATAATGGTTACTGACTGGTGGTTAGCTTTCAAGCTAAGTGTTCTCACAGTTGAATTGTAATTGTTGGGTTAGTGGTATTTAAATTGCAGCGTACTCACACCCCCAGCAGCACAACTCGTTTAAAGGCTACGACAAAATTTTGCATTGGAAAAATAACTGAGCACATTAAATGTGGTTTACCTGCATGTTTACTGGTTTTCACTAGATTTCTCAATTTTTTATTTTACATTCTATTGTGCTGTGAGTTAAAATGGCGTATTGTGTACAGTGGCGTTTTCACTCGTTCTGCTGCTGGGCTGGTCCTAGAGAGTCGGCTCTTTTTTTGCTTTGTTACAAAATGGGATCCAAATAAAAGTTAAGTGATACCCATTTTTCGTCACTTATGAAAGGTCGTGCAAAGTTTGGTTGAAGGGACTGAATTTTATACGAGTTTATGCGATTCGTCATTGGCCAGTTTTTTTTCTTAAATAAAAAAAGATTACTCATTGCCATCGTAAATATTATTGCTCATTTTATGTAGTTGCACTGAAGATTAAGTCGAACTGCAGCTATTTTTATTTAATGCATTTTTTAGTCTTCCAACTTTTGAAGTTAATTGTTTATGTAATTTTATAGAAGTTTGATTTAAGATTTTATCGCTACAGACTTCCGCCTCAATGACAAAGTAGCATTTTGTTGGGATTTTGTTTTTTCCTACCTACCATTTTAAAGATAGTTTTGTTGTACATAATTCATACCAAAAAGCAAGAACAATAATTATTGTGGTTCCTATATTTATTTCCTTATTTATAGTTGATTACTTGTTTGTACTACTGTAAAAATGTTTTCTAGTTAAGTTATTTTGTGCTTTAGAATTTAAGAGTCGAAAAATTTTCTTGCTTCATTAGTCAATTGTTACCGAGCCAATTCTGTGTTATTTCTTTTGTTATAGTATAAGAATTGCAAGAAATGTAGTACCATATTTGACTTTTTTTTTCCGTTGGTGTTGGTTTTTTTTTTTCTTTTGGAAATAAAAAACGTTTTCAGGTAAAAAATTGCTTGTAATTTTTAAAAGATTAGTACAATTCAGGCCTTCCAATATAACTTGTGGGATGTATATAACAGTTGCATTTGCATCATCTGCATCCTTTTTTTACGTCAAATTGACTTCAATCGAGTTGACATAGTTTTGCACAAACACAAGCTACAGCTTTGAGCCCAAAATTGTTTAGTTGTAAGGTTCGGGAGAGAGGGGAAGACAGTTTAATCATTAGGAAGGCGGGGGAATGACCGCCTCAACCACATAATTGTTTAGGAGTCAAGTGCGAGGTAGGGACCATCTTAAGAACATTGTTTGGTAGTTGGGGCGGCATGGGAGGTGGATAATATTTTGCCCTTGCATGCCCGCTAACAGCGGCGATGAAACTCAGGCTGTCTATTACGGTCATCTAGCCCACAGCAGCGAATGGGGTGTTAGAAAGGGCAGTGGCCATGTAGTGCCCATGAGGGTGCAGTAAAGAAGCAAGAAAGCCACACATGTGTTGCTGCATCAAGGTACAGAACCCGCCACAGTAGCTGACTGGCTAACAGCAGGAATGGTCAGCAGCATTGCGAGAGATTTCAACCTTGGCACTTTTTTTTTTTTAATAATGCTCAGTAGAGCTTTCATGATCAACATCTCGATAATTAATCATTCAAAACATTACATTACATATTACAAATGCACAGTAGTGGCGCCAGCCAATTCCAGACAGGGGGGCAATGATTCCCCGACAGGGGGGCAAAGAAAACGATCATTTTTTGTTTATATTTTTACTACTTTAGCAGGGGCCCGCCGAAACCAGCTAAGGGGTGTGGGGGAGTGCTGTAAGCTCCCCCAGCGGGGTCCTGGGCGGAGCCCCGGAAGCTGAAGCATTTTACGCTATTTGAGGACCTATTTTGGGCTTTCCGAGACACGTTTGCACCACATTGTTAAGCAAATGTCGATGTTTTTCGTAAACATTCTTTAGCATGAGAGTTCGTAAAAACCTAATTGTGACCAAAATTCTGTTTTTTTTACACATTTTATTTACAAATTAAATTAACTGATGAATCAATTTTTTTTAATATTATTAAATTAGCGTTAACTAACACTGAATAATTTAGGTTTGAAAAATATTTAACCATAACAAGAACACACAGTTGGCCGTCATTCGTGTTGTGCGTTTGGCTTTTAAAATCGGGCCTTCTCCTTTTAGAAATAACTGGTAAGACATTGGCATCCCAAACATGTCTCATAACTAAGATGCCTGGCAAATCATGGAGTTGACGATCTAACGCAGCAAATCAATTTTCAGTTTAGCCACTTACTGTACACGATTTTCGCTCAGTTCATTGGTATCATGAATTCAAATGACGAAAACTTAACTAGACTTCTTAACAACTTTTGTTTTGTACATATTTAGTTAACGTTTCTACTTTAACTACGACAGCTCTTAAATATGGAGGTGATGAGGACTGCTGAAGCAAAACGGCAAACTCTATTTTGAGCGTTTCCTCCCCAAATTTTTACGAATTTTATGTCGTAGTGTGGACTCAGTCTTCCGGCTGTTCCCCGACGACAATCTCGGTTACTCCCCGACGGGGGGGGCCTTGCTTCCCGACCGGGGGAGGAGCCTGCGAGGACCGGGGGAGGCTTTCCCGACCAGGGGGAGCCTTGGGGGGGGGGCCCCCCCCCCCCCCCCCCCCCCCCTGCCCCCTGTGGCGCCACCACTGCAAATGCACAAATGGAGTAAAAGCCAAAAAAATGGTTCGGAGTGCTCATGTGAACACCATTACCTGGGCACCTACAATGAACTGACTGCTTGATGATAAACCATCAGTTGCTGCCACAATTACTGAGAGTCTAGTTAGTGCATGCTGCAGTCTTTAAGAACACCAGTTGGTGTAGTCCTAGCCAAATATTCATTTTCATGCCCAAGCACGGCCATTTTGTACAGAGCACAAAACTCTGGTCATGAAGATCACATTAAAAGTTCGTTGTGCCACAATAAATTTAGATGCATTGTGCCGAAAGATTTTCAATTTATAGTCAAGTATCAAAAACTAATCCAAGCCGTGTTCCTAGCTTAAATAGGTAATACAAAATTAAAAGCTCAAACCTTAAGGTTAGAGCACTCGGAAGGCTATATAGAGAGAGGGAGAGGAGGGGAGACAGATCCTTCATTCATAAAAAATAGTCTATGGAGTATCTATGATAGGACCTAGTCCTGTTTACGCAAAGATAGCATTGCACGTCCAATATAACCTAACATCTTGAAGAGGGAAAAAAACATCACAGAAGAAAGTAATAAGAAGGGGGAACAAAGACGACAGAACAAGGGACGGACAGAACAAGGGGACGGATGGACGGACGGACGGTTAGTGTTATCCATTAACTGTGGTGATTGTAGTTTCTAAAGAGATTGTAGTTTTTTTTTAATGAAGTAATGATAAAGCATTTTAATATCCACAGGAATTTGGTTCCATGCGGTAGTGATTTTGCCTCTCATTGACTGCATGCAAAGCCAAGTCCAGTGGAATACTTAACGCATGTGGCTGTTCTGTCTTCTGGAGTAACAATGCACGTACAAGTTGCATACAGACAAGTGTGGACCATAGCCATGATTTTGACGTTTAAAGGCAAAAAATACCTGTTGTATATGAGCCTGGGTCATGAAATGGTAGAACTTATAACCTCTTACACTAAGGAAGCAAATGTTGCCATTCTGGTGTAGAATGCCAGTGTCCAGTCATAGTGCACTAGCTTAAGTAAGGAGGAAGATGGAAGTACAGGTGCTACTTTGTGAGTGATGTCAGAAACCCCGTGAGCAGTGACATAAATAACGGTAACCCCTCTCCAAAAATGAGCAGAGGGGAATTACAGATACTTGGAAAAATCTATTCGCTATTTCGTCGAAACTTTTTTTTAATCGTGCAGTAAAAATGTAGTGGTTGTGCGTTTTCTGTGGGCGCATACAAGGAAGCATAAAACTCCCCCCCCCCCCCAGAAAAAATATTTATTTATACCAGTGCCCGTGTAATTTTCTGAGCTATCAATATGTTTGTTTGAGTTTAGATGTCCGTCTTTTCATAATTCTAGAAATGTAACAGTACACTTCCGAAGCGCAATACCATTAACAGCAAAGGTTATATAAGCAAGGTTTATGTCTTGGTCGAAAATTTATAAAATGAGTTTTGTATATAGAGATGACGCCAAGTAAACACAGCCAGCCAGCCAG
>JAHWFP010140935.1:1851-19161 GCA_023313725.1 Lithobius niger | reverse complement strand
CACACACTGTGTGGGTGGTCATTGCATCGGTGTTGGGGATGGGGTTGCTGGGTAGATAGTAAAACAGCTACGCAGCTACCAGGCAACGTCTTCCCCAACAGCCACAGTGTGTGGACGCAACTGACAAGTTTTAACCCCTACAGCAAGCGGGCACTATGCACAGCTATCAGGCAAACTCAGTCCCAACCAGGGACACCGAGGCAACAGCCACGCATACAGTGTGACACACAACTGACAAGTTTTAACCCCTACAGCAAGCGGGCACTATGCACAGCTATCAGGCAAACCCAGCCCCAACCAGGGACACCGAGGCAACAGCCAAGCATACAGTGTGGACACACAACTGACAAGTAGTAACACCACTGCGCACAGCTATCAGGCAAACTCAGTCCCAACCAGGGACACCGAGGCAACAGCCAAGCATACAGTGTGACACACAACTGACAAGTTTTAACCCCTACAGCAAGCGGGCACTATGCACAGCTATCAGGCAAACTCAGTCCCAACCAGGGACACCGAGGCAACAGCCACGCATACTATCGGTACCTTTCTAAACGACCAGAGCGAACCAAACGCACCACTGTTGGTGACAGTTTGGCTCATTCCCTGCTAATATCCGTGTTGATGCGGATTGACGTCATCGTCAGAGATGAATCTGTTTCGTCAAAACTGTTTGCTCGCGCATGCTCAAACCTCCACCCCAACAAACTACCTCCCTGAAATGGTTCGTAATTTGGCATTGCTCTCACCTGGTCACATCTATTAGCCAATCCTGGTCAAATCCATTAGCCAGGTCTGGTCGTGGTGAAGATATGACGTATTGAGCTTGTTGAGCTGTATTGTAGTTTATGAAGGTACCGAGTGGCTGACGCAACATCACTGCGCACGCGCGACGACAAGTTTGGAGCCAAACTGTCTGTAACAGTAGTGCGTTCTGTTCACTCTGTTCGGTGCTTTAGGAAGGTACTGAGTGTGTGCACACAACTGACAAGTATTAGACCTACAGCAAGCAGGCACTATGCACAGCTATCAGGTAAACTCAGCTCCAACCAGGGACACTGAGGAAACAGCCACGCATACAGTGTATGCATACAACTGGCAAGTATTAACTAAAACCAACTTCTCTGAAGTGGTCAACTGAACTTAACCGACCTTAACCACTACATCATGGAGCGCCTTCGAAAATTGACTCCAATTGAGTTACTAAGGTTTCTCTTGGATCATGGAGTAACTAAAATAGTCAACTATGGCGCTCCTGATCAAGCATTAGTACACACGATCACTTCACCACTTCTAGGGAGTTAATACACGTGGTCGCGAGATTTTGAGTTACTCCAGGCAGCTAGGTCAATTTTCGAAGGCACCCCTGCTGGAACAGCCATCGGCCAGGAGTACCCATCTCCCCTCCCCAAAGCTTACGAGAAGTTAAATCTTTAAATCTGTTTCAGATTATCCTCCCTTACCGCAACCCCACCCACTCCATTCAAGGGAAAATGTTCATCATTCATCAAAACTATATACATCAACCACACTCTCGAAATACAAAATTTGTTTTAAATAGGTTTGTAGTTATAGCACAAGACATGGCGCCCCTGTCCTTTCCCCCAAATGGCACAGCCGCCCCTTTCTGGCCAGTGCGACTGAACAGACCAGCCAAAAAATTATACATACAAAAATCATACGCCACGCAATCTGTAACAGGCACTGCCCAGAACACACACATTCCTACTTTGTGGTAAATCAAAATATCACAAATGACAGCCACGCCTGTCTGGTGATTAGGTCACCGGACCTACACATCTGTCCCCTCTCCCTTTTTGTTTCCCGTTGGAATATAACTAGCCGTACTTATAAACCAGTTTTCCAAAACATGAGCAACCATTAAGTTACCAGAGCAAACTGCCATCGGCCCCCTTAAGGACGTGGCCTCGCCCATTCTTACAGGACCAAGCCATGCCCTATCGGGTATCACGGCAGCACCACCAGCCCCTGCAATAATTTGCTGAGCCTGCCACACAAAATTCTCTGTAAGGTAATACAAGAATGTATTCTATGAGGCAGTAACGCAGGTAAAAGATGCACAAACGTACGGAAATGGTGCTTTTTCCATGCCTCATTCTGCAGCAGCAACACACGCATGGCGCTCACCCAAATTTTTGATAAATGCCACTGACGACACCACCACGCCTTTGAGGCTGCAACGTCTCAATAAATATTGAACCACTAATGCCATAATAACTAACAACCACTGTACTCAATTACAGTTTGTATTTTGAAATTTTTGCAGTATTAGTGTGCAATGGTTTTCTAATACGTCCTATCACAACCGACTTACAGTGACAACACTTCAGTAGCTTTCGAAAAGCTACTGTGGTGTTATCACTAACGGTACCTTCCTAAACGAGCAAACAGAGCGTACCAAACGCGCCACTGTTGGTGACAGTCTGGCTCATTCCCTGCTAATATCCGTGTTGATACGGCTTGATTGACGTCAACATCGTCAGCGATAAATCTGTTTCACCAAAACTGTTACGTCGTGCATGCTCAAACCTCCACCCCAGCAAACCACCTCCCCGAGATGGTTCTCAATTTGGCATTGCGCTTGCCTGGTCACATCTATTAGCCAATCCTGGTCAAATCCATTAGCCGGTCAGGTCGCGGTGAAGGCATGACGTATCGAATACTCTGCTGAGTTTGTTGAGCTGTTTTGTAGTTTACGAAGGTACTAGACGGCTGACGCAACATCACTGCGCATGCGCGACATCAAGTATAGAGCCAAACTGTCTGTAACAGTGGTGCGTTCTGTTCGCTCTGTTCGGTGGTTTAGGATGGTACTGCAAGTCTATGTTCATTGGCTAAATTTTAAAACTAAATCAGTAAGGAAACATCCTGTAGCTCACTGTAATGCCAAACATGGCCAGCGCTATCCAGTGTTTATACCAGTGCTTGCACCGACGTGTCTACCCGCAAGGAAGAAGGTGAACCTGAGCGTATGGTTCATACTCTTGCCAAAAGTGTCGAAACGATAGTAAAAGGCCAGTGCCCGGGAGTGAGTCCTCCAGTGCTCTCGGGCTTGGACTAAGAGGTCGGTTGGCTCCAAATTCCGGTTTCCCGGAGAGCTCGCCCATTTGGCACGAACTGATTAGTTTGGGCTTGCTAGAGGACCAAACAGCCGACACTGCCTGTTGTGTCGTGTCCCGTTTTCGCTACCAAGTGTTCACTTTGTTTTTGGCCGATCCAAAAAATAATTAGAGTTGGCCTTCCCACTGCGTCTTTGTAAGTAATGGATAACATCTGTCCTGACCACCTTGTTTCACCTTTGCCAACTCTCAGAATACTGGAGTTAGCCTTTCCCCTGACCCCCGTTCTCGGTAATCCTTTCTCGTCTCCGGTTACCTACGATCTCATCTCCAATCTTCAACATGGCTGAGATGTATTCACTATCTTCTGACGGTGTCCCTAATTGGCACCTTTTGGTCACAAAATTCGACTCGAAGGTCGCCAAGTATGCCACACAACTCTTTGAGGCCAAATTTTCGTCTAAATGCGTAGGATCCGAGGAGGCCCTTCACGCCGAGTGCAAGAAACTGGCCTTCGATCCGGTGGTCAAAGGCTCCAAACAGTGGCTCACTGAGAATTTTCTCTGCAAAACACCGGTTACCCCATGTACCGAGTTGACCCAGATTCACTGGCTATGATTGGGGCCGAAAAACAGCTCTGGGATGATGCCAGGAGGAAATCTCTCGCACGACGAACACCTCCGAACTCTCCATCTATTGTCCTGATCTCCACCAGCGAAAATCTTCTCCCGTCTTGTGCTCCAACCTAGTGTGACCCACCATCCATTGCTGGTAACGACCTACCGCCTCCCCCACCTGTGATTTCGAACCCTTCAACCAGCACTTCTTCTTGATGGACGACTCGGCCGATGCCTCCCTGGTCGATCTGAGCGGCAATGCTGACTCTCATAAGGACATCTCTGACACTACCCCAACCACCATAGCTATGGTCCATGGTAGAAAATGCCCCGACGATTTTCGCCGGAAAAGGCGAAGACCCATCGCCCTCTCAACAGGCTTATTCATTCAAGGGAGTTCAATCCATGCTGTGAGGCAGACTGCCTCTTTGATGACGAGGTTATTCTGGCCCACTCCAGTGCCATTGATTACATAAAGAAGGCCACTTACAAGGTTTCCGGTGGAATGCTAACCTTTCTCGAGGCGAATCAAGTGAATGTGCACACCTCGCTGGATCTCATCAGCAATGTTTTCCTGTGTATCTGGACTGACTTCAAGGACCTGGAGAAGGAGAAGCTTAAGGCCCAAACCAAGACATTGGTCCTTCGCGAAAAGTGCTCCGTTGCTTGAACCCGTCTTCTTGTCTAAAGCCCAGATTGGTCTCCACAGATCTACATCCCCTTCTTCTCGTGCTCCAACTGCTGGCGATCCCTCGGACACTGACCGCGACTCCAGTGAAGAAGACCCAATTCCCCGCCCTCGTACCTTCATCAACTCTTCTCGTGGTCGTTCCTCTAACCGTGTCCCACCTCACGCCCCTAGAACCACTACCCCTACTACTTCCACTAATGTGTCATTTGCGGACGTCTACGCAATGTGAAGGCTGGGCGGTGTGTTACATGCCAGTCCACAGTGATTTGTTCGACTAATAATGACCCGGCCATCCGGGAGGATGCAAACTCTACCAAGAACAAGCTCCTCGAAACTGCCGACCTGAAATCAATTAACAGCCATTTCCGTAACGTGGTTAAGGTGGCTGGCGGTGCTGTAGGAGTCGAATGCACCTCGAAGGACCAATTGAAAAAACTGGAACCTACACTGGCGTCCACACTACTCAGAAATCACACAAGAGGAAACATACCGTTATGTTTACCGGCCTGGATTCGTGCTGGAAGCCTGCCTCACTACAGGACAATCTTATAATCCAGAACACGGATCTGCTTTAATCCCTGCCACACAACGACCTGATCGCCGGGCTGAATTTTGTCACTAAAAGAAGACGCCGCGCCCCGATGCGGGAAAACTGGATCGGGGAAAGTGTCCGCCCCGTCTATAAGTTATTCAAGGACTCACGCAGATGTCTTGGATTTGGTACTCGTTCGTGTCGAAGAATATTACTCTGTCTCACGCTGCTTCAAATGCCAGATGTTTGAACATGTGGCGTCTCGGTGCACCGGCCTTCTTACTAGCCCCAAATGCGGGGGTGAACATGATCTCGTCCTTTGCAACGCTACTGTGACGAAGTGCCCGAACTATGTCAGAAATAACCAAAAATACGTGGACCACCTTTCGAGCAGCGCAGGCTTTCCCGTAGTGTTAGTTAAGCTTCGCCGGTGCAGGGATAGAACATTTTACGATGGTGTCTGAACTCTTTTCCCCCAACTCTGGGGTTGCTTTGTTGCCTGCAACTTAACGCTGGTAAATGCCCAGAGGCTTACTCCTCTCTTCAAGCTAACTTCTCCACTGACTTGATCTTCTTTCAAGAATCATACACGACTCTTGATGACCGCCTCCGCTCACGGCTGGCTCACTCATCACCGTTTCTCTTCCCTGTCACCTAATTCTAGGAACCGTACCGCCTTGGTTATCAAGTGCTCCCTTCGTCCTGCCCTTCTCTTGGCTCAATTCTCATGTGAGGACTTGGTCGTGGTTTGCTGCGGCAGCGGTGACTCTTGCTTTGTGGCTTGTTCCGTCTATCTACACGGAACTGGTTCCTACTCATATCCTCAACATCCTTACTCGTCTCGCTCACACTGAACCAAGGACTTCAACGGCTAGTGTTCTCTCCCCCCCCCCCTCCTTGCCACTCTCAGGCGGAATGACCGTACGGGTCTTCCAGACTTTGCCATGAACTTGGATCTTGCCATTGCTAACAATCCAGACTCTGCACCCACCTTCTTCACCACTCGGGCGTCGGCTTGGATCGATGTTACCTTCTTTAAAGGCGTAACAGTACACGACTGAGTGCTTCCGATATTTGCACTCTCAGTGACCACTCTGAGATCGTCTTCTCTCTGGAAGTTGCTTATACCGACCTGCCTCCAATCCTGAAGTTCAACCGCCGCTTCCATTGCAAAGCAGGCAAGGAAACGAGGAATCCCAGCTTTCCAATGCGACAAGATGGAGGCCATGTGTTGCGTTTTTGAGGAGTTACGACAGTTTAAACCAAGGGCTATTTTTAGCAAACAAAAGCTGTTAGGGGCATTTCAAGAGAAGGCTCATCCCTACAAAACAATTTCACATCCATTTTTACAACACGAACAACATCAATTAAGGTAATTAAAAGATATTAAATTAAATTAATCCAAAATACGTGTGCCTAAAGTACCCGATTCAGACGGAATTATACCTCCATTGTACGCAATTGGAAGTATTTGTATGCAACAGGGCTTTGAACTGAGGGGTTTTTCAGTTGTTTTAGACACGGTTTTGAAGCGACAATAAATCGTTGTTTGGTGACCAAACACTTCACTTCTAATGGCTTAACGAAGGCATCAAAAACTAGCCAAAAATTTAAGCATGTTAAACTACTTGCAAGTTGCAAGAGTTGAGTCTTT
Organism: Lithobius niger; assembly: GCA_023313725.1. Taxonomy (NCBI): domain Eukaryota; kingdom Metazoa; phylum Arthropoda; class Chilopoda; order Lithobiomorpha; family Lithobiidae; genus Lithobius; species Lithobius niger. The sequence continues at coordinate 12,587 of JAHWFP010140935.1, read as the reverse complement.
CGGTTTTGTTCATTTAAATAAAAAATAAAAATAAATAAAAAGGCCTGTTGTCATTTTAAATTCATTTTTTTTAATGCAACCAAAATTCAATATTTCAATCCAAAATAAATGCATAGCCTATATACCGGTTTCACTTTGCAAAATTCTGCAAATTATGTTCGAAATGAAGCACTGTAGGCTAATCAATGAGAATCATTAAATTAGACAAATGTTTTAGGATGATTAACCTAATGAGTGCTTTGTTTAAAAAAAAATTTGCAGACTTCAGGAGTGCTGCAGCCTATAAGCAATTATACTGTACTGGTACGCTTAGTAGTGTAAGACTACCAAGTGTTTAAGGTATTTTTTTTTTTTTTTTTTTTTAAACTAACAACAGCTGCAACTTTCAAGGGATAAACTAAACAACTTTACTTCATTTCTTTTTGTGAATTGCACGGCACCAGCCCGGAACCGATCCGACCCGATGCTAGCATCAAATTATCCGGAACCAATCCGGAGCCGGTCGATCCCTACAACGCAGCATTAGCAAAACGTCTTGTCCTTCACTTCATGCCGCGACATGCAATCTGGCTGCTCCCCGGCCACCAAAATGGATCGAGCCGCAGCATTCACGCTCATAGTGTCTAACCATCTCTCTCTCTCCTCCCGAGGTGTGCTAATAAGCTAGTCATTGTATACCATTCGTCCCGATGAGTTATCGTATAACTGGAACATTTTTCCTCATGTCTCACAAAGCCAAAATTTTTCATCCTCACGCCATTAAAATTTATTCATCCTCACGCCATTATGACCTAGTCAGAGCAGAAAATGAATTTGTTTTTTGAACTCACCCAATGTACAGCTGGATCCACCAAACCTGCATCCGTATAGCCACCGCCTGCTACCCATTAAGCTTACATTTCTACCTTGTCAAATATGCCCAACCGCCCACGGGTTCACCAAGCTTGACATCGAGGCATAGTAAGTTTAACAGCAATTCTTTCCAAAACTAAATTTACCGTTGCAGCGCCATCTAAAGACGACCATCCGTACCGGATGGAAAAACAGAAATGTTAGTGTACGTGAGGGAGTGAAGTAAGAAAGGTGCAGATGTGGCGTAATTTCTGTACAATTTGTTACAGTGGAACCTCAATTATCCGAACTAATCGGGACCAAGGAGTGTTCGGATAATCAAAAATTTGGATAATCCAATTTACATACAAAACAAACGAATTTAACTTTTAATTTCGCTAAATTTTTGTGTTAGTGAATGTTACGTGAATGTACGTGACTGCTCAAAGAAAATTTTGTAATGAAATGCTTCCAGAAGCAGAAATAAGGAAAGCTCAAATCTTATTCCTTGTCTGAAAATCGTCTAACTTCTACCTATTTTCCAAAAATGGGAGTTCCAATAATCAGGGTGTTTGGATAATCGGGGTTCGGATAATTAAGGTTCTATTGTACTTAAATATGCATAGTTAAAGACGATGAAATATGCTGACAGCAAAGGTGGGATCCATTTGTTACTACAGTAATGATTTTATGAAGAAAAAAGGCGAAAATCACATACTAAAATGATCGAATGATCACAGACTTCTTTCTGTAATGAAACAAACTAGGAGTCAACACCCTCCTTCGATTTTGCCAAATTAACTGCATAATCCCATCGGTATTTTATACACTATTTAGTTATTTACGGTATGTAAACTTCCCTCTATAAATCTACAGTTCAAAATGTAAACTTGAGAAATAAATGTCAGAACACACATTTTTCACAGCTTTAATGTGTATTATTAATCATAGAATTCCTGTACACAAGACCAGCTCTTTATCAGCCGGTTGCAGTGATTATAGTAAATTCATCGATATGGTACAAAAACGAGCTTATTCACAGATAATCTTTTAACAAGTTTCGAGCACCGTTAACAGTTAACTCTCCGTTTAAATTAACCAACTTTTAGCTGTTTTATTTTTACCACTTTAACACCAAGCAGAAGAACATACGTTTTTAGTTTTATTAAATGAATTGATTTGCTATAATTTTCAGTGGCTTCTTTTCACAAAACAAATTTGATCAAGACCTTTTTACCTTCGACACTTTAAATCTCAAACATTTCTAAAAGTTTCTAGTTCTTTAAACAGGGAAGTTGACCGTAGGCACACATCTGTGAACATAGTTGAATATTAAGCACTGTTTTGGAGTGGACTCCCAACAGCAACGGGCAATAGTTTTTAATTCTCACAAAATATATATTACCTTAAATAAAACAAAAGGAAAACGTAAAACAAAATGGTTATAACCTACCAATAAAACAAACACTTGTTCACACATTTCGATGATTATCCTTGCCCTTAATTTAAGATGGGTGTTTTTTTTTTCCTTCCAGTTAATAGTTCAGCTATTTGGTAAGACAAAACGAATTCTCTAAAATAAAACATATGTAAATTACACGATATAAATGCTTATGGTAGTAAAAAATATGTAAATAGGTAACTAGATCTGTTGTACAATGTGTCTTCAGTTTACGGCAAGACAAACTTTGGCTTTTCCAGCATGGACTCAACTCTCAAACTACACTTAATTTAAATACACGCCAACGGCTCCTTTAAAACGAGCTGATCCTTATTTGACAAGAAGCAACTGGCACTCCCCCAAGGTCATTTAAAAAAAGCAAACTCACAATTTTTGTATCAAACTTACTTTGATAGAGGTAAGATACACAACCGTCACTACCCACTCAAAAGCATCCACACACGACACCACCACACGTACGCATACAAAGCACTAACAGAATCACACCGGATAAATTACAAACACAGTTTGCTGTAGGTACTGTTCAATAAGTAAGGGTGGAATATCTGTTGACTCCTTACTACATTATGATCTTTCGCACAGGTCAACAGACTATTGATGTCGTCTTGGCGCACGTATTCGTCCACATAACCCCCCTTACAGTACACATTTTTTTGGTAACTAGAATTTAAAATGGCCCTAGAACCATTAAGTTCTGCAAATACCTCTTTTACTTATGAAAAGATATTTGACCAAATATTCCACAAGCCTGGCAACAGCGTTCAACCCCAGATCCTTCGCTTGACGTAAGATATAAAATGTGTCATCAACTGTAGCTCTTCTCTCACAAACGGTACATGCTTTAAAATGAGACTTCCGTACCAGGTTTGTACGCACGGTTGTTTTTTTTTGCCGGCCTGTCACATAAGTTAATATTGTCATTAACCGTAGCAACAATGCCTTTCAAAAAAAGTCGACACAAATCCATCGTTCACAAGTACAAGTGTTGATTCGTAACTAATGTTCCAGTACTTGGCGGCAGTTGTAGAGGAATTCAAACATTGTTCTTACATGCTTCACTGGCGTGAACTTATGTTTTTCTGCGCCTTTTTCTTGCGGGCTGAGAGCATGTCATAGAATGGGTTGTGGCTTATACTTTGTCTGCAAATTTAATAAATTTCAATTAAAATACAAACGTAAAAAGAAAAACCATTTAATCAATATATTATTTTCAACAAAAATCTAACACCAAAATCCAAGACTTTAAAAAAACCAACCAATCTTCCGAGTTCTTTTTTTCAAAAATTTTATTTGCAAAACATCATACGACAGAACATCAAAAAACCAATATACAGAAAGAGGAAGCCCACACACTTGAAATGCATTATCTATTTCTATGAAAACTAAGCGAAATCCTGATTATTGGGTAAAGGGGAAATTTTCCACGAATTCAGCAACAATGCTTTTGTGAGGGTAACAACGGCGAAGTATGTCAACAACAATACCGTGGCGTGGTGATGTAAACAATGTAGAGTTACTAGTACTGCAACTAAGAATCAAAAGCAACAAGTAGCAGCCTCGATTACTTGTAACAGAAATTATTTATGGTTTATTGTAGTAAAACTAGGGTAACTATTACTTAAGAAGCAATCGTACAATGCTTCACCACTATTCAACCAACCACAAGATACCAACTAAAGTAATGCACGGAATGACTTAATTTGAAGAAGTAAACACTACACGACAAAAATGGGTTATCTTCACTACTTCGCCCCACACGTGGCAGGGGATGCAGTAAACGACTCCCTATTTCCTCCAGTGTACAGGTGTCGGTTCACGAGGTTGGTTGGGAACACCGGGAGAGAGGAAGTCACCGAAACGAGGGTCGCAGATATCTTCACACTCTTGCTACGGTTGGAGTAGGGGTGGGAATGATTGGGCTTTGTGTGGTCCCCAGGAGTAAGGTGGGTTTCTTTTTCAACACTTTTTTTCCTCAACAGCTTCGAGATTCGCAGGAAGACTGTGGTACCACTTAACGCTGGCTCTCCACAGCACATGGTGAACCTTGACATCTCCAGGGCAGGTGATTGACAACAGCTCCTGGGATGCCGCGCCATTCTTCACTGGTCAAATGTGCCTTCTCTCCTTATCTTCGTCTCTGCACCACGCCTTCCTGGTGGCAGTGTCGAACAGCCGATGGGAAACTGCAGACTCAACCGACAGTGGAGTGCTGAACTAGATTCTTTTTCGGAGACATTATGTCTAATTTGATTTACACTCATTTTCACCAAGTTCAAGATATTAGATCTTCACAAACTCGCTTTCCTGCTATTGTTGAACACACCAGAAAGCACAAGAAGTTAATGAATTTACAAGGGCCATCGAATCCCACCATTAGCCATTTATTTAGTAAGCAGAGAGGTTAGCACGCACCTAGAAACGTATTGGAGCGAATATTATCATAAATATGGGCGGCTACGACACGCGTCGTTGTTCAAAACGCAAAACGAAGATGTAGTTGAAAACGGAGAATGGACTGAAACTTAGCACCCGATGAAGACATATGAAGCAGTTATACTACCAAATTTGCTAAAGCTGTCGAAAATTTGCAGGATATTGGGAGATCGAGTTTGGGAAGATCTAATATCTTGAACTTGGTGAAGATGAGTGTAAATCAAATTAGACATAATGTCTCTGAAAATGTGTTATTTTTACTCCATCATTTGTTTACTGAACTAGATTCTTCTGTAAAGGTCAGTGGTCGTTGAAGCAAAGCGATGAATTAAAAAAATGCACAGTGATGTGACTTGTTCTTTTTACACCTTCTGATGAAGGTGGACGGGGAAAAGTGATTTGTATTGTTTACATTCACACACGACTTGTTTTCCCGCGAAAATTCAAGACGAGCTGTTTTATTCATCTTTGAGGTGTAGTTTTTACTCCTTTTTCAAATTATATCGTTCGTTCACCACAGTAGTCGCCCGTTGCCAGTATTGTCAGGAATGACTTCAAAATCTGATTTCTAGGAATGCTAGGGTTCGTGTATAATACCAAGTCCACGTTTCGATACGATATGTGACCGATATTCAAGAGACGTTACTTTACCACGATAACAATTTTCCCTTCTCCCGGTGCCAAATTTTTTAACCCCATCATACAAAAATATTAGCATGAACATAGGTTTCACAAAAAAGTTTGGCTTAGGCCATGCAAAGTTGAAAAAATGGATCTCAAGCACCGCCGCATCACCTAAAAAGCCCCGCGTCATTTTTTGTTTCTTTGGTTTGTTATTTGCTCTGAATGAGGCACTAACGAAATATTTATTCTTGCGAAAAGTATTGGACACGACGTTCTAAAACTTGCTACGTGCACGCAACAAGTATTCATTAAGGTGCAGAGAAAAAAATCGGATAAATGGCTTAAACAATTTTGGAGAACCATTTCATAAAATTACGGCCAGTAATGAACTAAAAATTGAAATTTCCATGTTGAAAAAACGCGTCCCAAAGTCGGCGTTAGTTAGGCTACAAAACGTTGTTCCCACCTGATAAGCGATAGTGTGACTGAAGGTTTATATGCTCCTTTTCCGTTTTAGTTTTGCATCGTAGCTGCTGATTTAATTTTTGAATGCAGTGAAACTTCATCTTTTTCGTAATTTTCAGCGACGAACTGAACGCAAACGCTCACGCATCTTGGCTCACGTGAAATCCGAAGCGCGCCATGGCAACCATTGTAAAATCGGTCGTCAGCCAATGAGAGCACGCCAATCGGTGACGTGTTGTCAACTGGCCAACGAGGGAACGCATCTTTAACTGCTTTGGAAAGGTAGCTTGAGACAGCCAGAAACTGCTTTTCATATTCCGTCTGAATGGTGAATGCCAAATGGCCATCGAGAAAATATGTTGAGAGGCCGGATAGACAGGAATTTCAGCTTTTCAATGCATCGAAGATGGCAGCGTCCAGTGAAATGGTTCGATTGCTACAGCTGATTGAAAATGACCTTTTTTTTTGCAAACTACCGAAAAAACGAATGAACACAACATTTTTACAGTTTTTAGAGAGACTACATTCAACGAAAGTGCTTTTTATAAAATTATAGACATCGGGAACAACATTTTATTTACAGAAATCGATGCACAACGTAGGAAGTGAATTTCAGATTTTCTCATGTCCATATTTTGGCCGAAAATTGCATTTTGTCGACCCGCACTTCCCCTTAAAGGCTACAACGTATATATACGTCGTTAATCCATTTGGGCCACAACGTAGCAGACGTCTAATTATGTACGTTCGTACAGCTTAACCCTTTCGAGCCTAACGCCATTTTTCATTTCCCTGCTGAAAGAGCCTAAGGCCGCAACATGGCTGCCATGAACAAGTTGCATGCCTCACGAAAATAAATTGTAAAAAAAAACTATGCGGTCTAGGAGTATAAAATTTCGCAGATATAATAATTATACTATAAATTATTGGCCAGAAATATAATGGGGACCATCGTCCTACGTTTTCATTATTTAAAAAAATCCTGAAGTTCGACTACGTAAACAGCGGTAACGAAAGTTTCAACTTACAGTACTCGGAATGATAACATCCACTCGATATTCTTCCGTCACAACGCCTGTTATTACTTCCGAAATCATTATTTTATACTTTATTACCGTAAATATAGTTTAAAGTTGCTTTATTCCTTCAAAATCCGCGATCGTCGAAAGCCCACTACCAACTCGCGTAGGACAGCCATTGGCGATCGGCTGGCCGCAATGCGACGCACTCCCGCTAGCGCCAATGGATGTGGCCTTCACTCGCTTCGCGTGACGTCACTTGTGAACGGCCGAAGAGTCAGGTGCCGCGAGCGAACCAATCAGCGCTCGCGATGCCGAAGCGTTTGAACAAACGGTACATTTGATTCGAGGAATACAGGCAGTGACGTGGGGGTTGACGACGTCATTTTTCGCGGGCTAGAAAATTGGGAATCCCCTCTCTCGAACGCGACCAAGATGGCGGCTGTACGTTGCGTCGTTCCGGAGATACGATGGTTTGAACCAAGCGCTATTTTCACCAAACAAACGCAATTTTCACGTAGATTTTGGCCACGATGCATACAATAACATAGATTAAGGTAATAAAAAGATATTAATCGGAAATAACCGAAAATATACGTTCCAAAATACCCAAGTCAATCGGTATTACACCTCCGATGTACGCAATTGGATTATTTTTTTTTAACAGTGCGGTGAAGTGGGCGAACGATATAGAGTCGTGTTGGCTTTTACGCAGCGGAATTGCAACGACGATATATCGTCGCTTAGGCTCGAAGGGGTTAAAGGGATAAGAAAGTGTTTGTAAAAACAAATTTATCATTGTTTATGTACAGTAAGCTTGAATTGCTCTACCACTGATAACCTCGAGAAAAATGCAACTGCTAAAGACATTTATGCAACCTGCAATGTTTGTTTTGAAAATAAGCTTTAAGCTACGCAAAGGCCACCCATGGCAAAATGAAGCCAACAACAAAAAAAAGTAGACACAATACATGTATTATGCTTAATAAAAGTCAACTTCCAATGAAAACTAACTTCAGAGCGCAAATTTTTTTTTCTTTTAGGCTACCTCAAAATGCATGAAAATTACAAAAAAAAAAAGCCTCATCCCTCATCGATTTTTCAACTGTGTGTGCCCGAGAATCATTTGTTTAACTTTGCATGGCCTTATATGACGCTTTTATTGAAACTTATTTTAGTGACGGTCAATGCCGAAAATACATTAAAAAAATGTTCCCAGAGACATGGAATCTCATGCTTGATGCTTTGATTTTGCCTTTTTTTAATCTGTTTGAATAGCAGAATGCAGCAAGCAAGTTTCTCAGCAATCTTGGAAGATGTCCGATTGTCTAGGAGTTAACTGTCAGTCTCGTGCGACTCTTCTTACTAAACGGGATTTGCTACCAGTTTTGATTCGTACGGGGACGGGTAGCGAATTTAAATTGCGATCCCAAATGGATTTGAAAGGCGATTTAGTTTAAATTATAACAAAATTTTGCGTAAAACGCAAAATTCCACGATAATACTTCAAAAACGCAATAATTTTGCGTACTCAAGTTGCTAGTCCGCCCAACTGAAAGTAGTACGAAAATACGGAATTTTATAATTCTAAAATTAGTTTTTACTATCCTAAAATACTTACCTTTAGTATTAGCTTAAATCGCTTTTAATGCTCTCAAATTGCCCAAATTTAAACACCATTTAAATGTAAACAAGCTTGCTTGGCTTTCCCACCAGATGGCACTACTCATGCTACCCTCGTAGCTAGAGCCGCCATATTGCCCACTATCGCTTTGCTCACCCTTTCCTCGGGTTCAGCGAGAGCGGGGCTGGTGGGAGGGTTCTTACTAAAGGTAAGTATTTTAGGATAGTAAAAACTAATTTTAGAATTATAAAATTCCGTTTCTTACTATCTGCAAAATACTTCCCTTTAGTATTAGCTGACTTTGTCCAAATGGAGGTGGGTCAAGCTGAGAACCTCGAGCCAGCTGTACTTAAGGGTACCTTAAAGGATAATTTCATAACTTTAAGGAACTCACCTTGCGCAAAATTTCATCCTTTCTTGTCATGTCCACCCACGACACTTCCCAGTGTGTACAAGTTACTGATTCTATTCTCACTGAGTAACTGAACTCTTTAACAAACACTAGTAACTGAACTCTTAACACTAGTAACTGAACTTTTTAACAGAACGTTGTATCTAATATCTAACGTGTCTGCACACTCCCCTCGAGTGCCTGACACCCACTAGCTGACATGTCAGTCCTTACGCACGGCCTACACGACTGCCCGCCATTACATGCTCCAACATATCATCTCTTCCACCAGAGCCACTCACATCACGGAAGTATTTTTGTGTTTCCAGGAACATGCTGCCAATATCTCTTCCAAAGGTACACCAGATCCAAAGGCCCATGAGGCTGCCAACGCACGCAGTTCATGAGCACGCACTTCCGGTGGAATATCGAGATGGTTTGGACCAAGGTCATATGCCCTTCTAATTACTTCCCGAATCCAGGCCCCGAGCCTTGCCGGAGGCACTGGGCTTGGAACTAAAACGCCCGTTTCCTTGTTGACCAGGAGAAAAAGGGGTGTTGGTGGAGCAGTCCTCTCGACAGACGTCGATGTAGTTTGCGGTTGTTTTGTATACTCCAGATAACATCTGAGCGCCCGAACGGGGCACTGCATCTTTTCCCCACCCCCGGGCTCAACTACAGGGGCGAGTGCTTTGATGACTATAGGCTTAGGCGCTTCATCCGGCCGCTGATTCTTGGCCCGGAAACTTGCTGAAACTGTTATTGTGACACTTGACCACCCCCTTGCAAAACGAATGTGTCCATCTTCTCGCGACAAAGCTGCTAATTCACTTTGTCGAGCCGCCGTCGCCAAAGCAACCAGAAACACAGTTTTTTGGGTTAAATGAAGTTTCGATGCCGTGTGCAAGGGCTCATATGGTGCATGTGACAAACTTTCTAGCACCAGAGGGAGGTTCCATCTAGGAAACAACTGCCGCACTTTTGGACGAGCATTTTCAAATGCCCGGATTAATCTGGACAGGTTCTTGCTGTCGATCGTAACTGAACTTCCTGTACAGGACAGAACCGAATTAATGGCAGATCTGTAGCCCTTTATAGCTGATGGCGAAAGCCCCTTTTGAAAAAGATCTTCGAGGAAAGCCGCCAATGATGCTTCCGACGGGTTACATGGGTCAACAGACGAAGTCCCGCACCAGGTAAACCACTTCTTCCACTTCGTCTCATAGACCTTAACTGTAGATGGACGATGACACTGCAGCAGACGCGATGTCACTGGAGAAGAAAATCCTGCCTCATGCAGACTGACCCCCATAGTCTCCAAGCGTGAAGATGAAGAACGTCTGGCTTGGGGTGCAACGTCCGTCCGTAGTGTTGCGAGAGCAGACTCTTGGACTGAGGTAACGGAAGCGGGTCTCCCTTTGCTAACTCTTGAAGATCGACGTACCCCGATGCTGCTGGCCACAATGGAGCTATTAGGATGAATGACCCCGGCGACTTCCGAATTTTGTTGAGAACCGCTTGTAGAAGAGCGAATGGCGGAAACGCATAAGCGAACATCCCTGTCCACGAGATACTCAGCGCGTCCGTTGCCCACGCCTGAGGGTCTGGGAAGGGGGACACATAGTTTGGAAGCTGAGTGTTGAGGCGAGTTGCAAACAGATCCACGAAGGGAGTTCCCCATTGCAAGAAGATGGCTTGACAAATTTTGGGAGCCAGACGCCACTCCGTAGTTGGTATCAGATTTGTTCTGGACAACTCGTCGGCCCACACATTCAACCGGCCTGCAATGTGTCTGGGTAGTAGCGTTACATGAAGATTTGCGCAAAGGTCGAATAGCATGGATGCTTCTGACATCAGGGTCCAGGAGTGGGTTGGGGGGGGGGGGGG
>JAHWFP010140934.1:0-27007 GCA_023313725.1 Lithobius niger | reverse complement strand
AACTGATCGATAGTAAAGTATAAAGAAGCCCAATTCCGACTTTATCTATATCTATAGTGGCTTTAAAATGATATTTCTGTTGGTTAGTTTTTTTAATCTCCCTCGATGGTGAAAGTCGTAGCCCTAACATTCTTTTAGGACACATGATTTCAGTTTTTGATGATAAAACTCGTAACAAGCTACTGCAATGTTTTTTTTTTACTTTTTAAGATTGAATACAACGGTAAGGTTTTCATAATCTAAAAACAGTACAACAACATTGTTTGCAGAAAAAAGTGTGCATTTAAAACCCTCGCTTTTAAAAGTTTTAACTTAATTCAAATCTGTAGTAGTTTAACAAATTGGCGATTGTGTGAAAATTCAACAGACCTTAGCGAAATTGTTACTCGATAGATAAATATGGCTTAGGGTAGTCTAATATTACTACTCGCCTTGGGTCCCACTTGCAAGCCGACCCTGGTGTGATATATATGTCTTAGTTGAATATATATTTCCATGAAATTCTGTGATTTGTAGATTTATTTCTACTCCAAGAAAAGTAAGTGTTGGTGGGGAATTCTATTTATCGTTACGGTTGCCCTTTTACTTTTTCCTATACGTATGTAAAATAAAAAGAGAAAACGAAAAAACCGCCTTTAATGTCGTCTATCCTACACGTAGGCTACAAAGTAAAAAGGCCTATCTTTTCTTCTGGTGAGTATTGCTTGAGTAGACTAACTCGCTTTTTCGGATTGTTAAACCGTAAATTAAAAAAAAAAAGCAGCAGGTTAATGAAAAATTGACAAAAGAGCTTAACTTGTCTTTTTTTTTTAATATACAACCACTTACCTTTTTCGAACTGAACTGGTGATTCGACGAACAGCGGCGAGTTGATGTTTTCTGGCGCTCGTCACGCAATTTTTAATTTGGTAAATTGCATTGTTTTATTTGAAGCTCTGTCCACCAAATCCTGTTCGGTTCTTTTCGTACGCTCTTACATTAAGGCTGCCTTCGCACTAAGCGACCAGGTTGCACGACTGGTGGTTGTCGCGGCCAAAGAACACGCCGTTTTTCATGATAGTTCACGAACACGTGGTGAAAAATGAATACGATGCAAGTGTGGTCGTCCTTTGGCCGTCTGAACACCTCTCGGGATCCTAGTGGCCGCTGCGACTGTAGGTACTCTATTTCGGTCATTTCTTCGATTGGTTAGTCTCATAGTACCGTTGGTCATTGCACGGCTCGAATCATGTGACGACTTTCAAGCAATTGCGAGGCGTGTACTACGTCACGATGTGGCCGCCCATTTCGCTCGAGGCAGTGTTTTTTTGGTGGTTAGCCCGTTTTTTTGTCTTTTCGGGTTAAAGGGCTTATACGAAAGGTTTAACGTATAATAGGTAGGTTGTCTAGACATCTAGGTCGCGAGACGTTAACTACACGTTGTTTTTTGACAGTACTGACAGCTTACATATAGCCCGTCACTTTTTGTTTTGACGAATTGAGAGGGAGGAACGATTATTTTGCTTTAATTGAAGGGGTCCCACGCTCTCTTGACAATCGTTAATAGCCGATAAATGTCGTAACTACATTCCTACGCCCATAACAGTATTAACCTCACGACCTCTGGCCCATATACCGTTACGTTAATGGACAAAAACGCGTGACGGATTGGGTCTTTTTACAATAGTCATTCGTTCTTGTCATTTCTGTCTAGGCAATTCAGAGGTCTGAGGGCCGTAGGGGGAGACCACCGTGTTGGGGGGCGGGATTGTTCGTATTATAGCCCCGAGCAATTTTAGACTTAGCGATTTTGGACGAGATCCTTACTTCATTCTGCTCTGGGATAGCTACTGTCAACACAGCTCACTAACTATCAACTCTTGGATATTTTTTTATCCTCCATTGCGTCTCGTGAGTTGTGTGTTTCGTATACTAGGGAACTTAACACGCTTTTTTTTTTATTGACTTTTTTTTTAAATTGGTTTTTCATGCCTAACCTCCGACATCCTTCTCGTGCAGGAGATCGGTCTGTGGGGACCACACACTCATCCCCGCCTGCTACCTTGTGCCCCACTTACTCGCCTGAAAGTGCCGACCCAAAAACGCTTCCTCAAAGTCCTGGGCCGACCGCCCGTGAACGCGACGAGGTGATTAACTACATTCTGTTGTTATGTTTTTTTTCTTTCTTTCCCTCCGAATAATGCTTTTAGTTTTCTTTCTTTTCTCTCGATTGTAGTTAATCGCCGATATTACAGCTGCAAACTGATATACGTGATCTGTCACTCACGGTACGACCTTTGAAATAACAACATATAGGTTTAAAACTGGTTGTCCTTGGTGTGTGCGCTACGGCTTTCTGTAACAACAGATACAAATCTTTTCCATTTTGTTTTTTTTCAACTTTTTTTTCAGCTAGGGTGGGATTCAACAGCCAAGAACGCGTTCCTAGTTTTTACTTCTACTCTGGGCTGAAGTGTACTAGGCAACTGGAGGAAACAGTTATCCCGGGGCGGGCGGCGCACGGATGCGGCAGGGATATGAGGCGGGTATCTAACGTTCAATGGCGAAAACATAGACCCTAGGTGCACGTGGGCCAAGCGATAGACCCAACTCTGTGCTGAAGTGTACTAGTCACCTGGAGGAAACAGTTATCCCGGGCGGGCGACGCACAGATGCGGCAGGGATATGGGGCGGGTATCTAACGTTCAAGGGAGGGAAAACATAGACCCTAGGTGCACATTGGGCCGACCGATAGACTCTAGATGCACGCGCCTCCCCCCCCCTAGGATTCAAATGTGATACCCAAGGATACATAGGACTCTGTTAGGGGGTACCACTATATTAAACACTTCAGTGATAAGAACTACTTACCTTATAGGTGCCAAAAACTTTAAGTTGCTTCATCCTTGAAGCAAAAATGGTGCATCCACCGCTTACTCGAATGCGACATGGTCAGTCACAAATGAAACAAAAGGTTTCTCAGGTCACCTGATTAAACTTGGAGTTGGTCTTATAAATTGGAAAACGTGGAAACAAAAGAGTGCAGCTTCAGTAGTTCCAATGCGGAACTTCAACCCTTAAATGAATGTTGTAAGGACCTCCAATGGTTGAGAGGGCTATTGGGTTTAATTACTAGGTTTAGCTAATTTGTTAGAGTCGCGATCTATTTTTCATGGATAGTCAGTCGACTATTGATCTGGTTGATAGTTTAAACCAGATCAAAACTTTATGTAAGGGGAGTCTGGTATGTCAGGAATATGATAGAACATCACATACTGAAACTAGTACCTATGAATGGTAAAACTCTCGTTGCAAATTTGTTTACTCCATCCAGTTAGCAAAGAACTAATAAAGTTCTACCAGGAGCTTGGACAATGTGTACCAGAGCTAAAAAACACTGACCCACAAATGAAACGTTCATAACTGTTGTGTTAATGCAGGAAAATATGATCAATTATATTTATTATGTTGAACACACACCTTATAAAAACTTATGCTCCAAACTGTTGTTAGTATTGTATTCCACTAATATTGTAAAATGAGAAAACTTTTTATTCCTATAACTACTTACATTTTGTTCACTTCGTTTCAATTGAACTATTATTGATGTTTATGTTTCTTACTAATAAGAACTATGTGTTCCTTAACAACATTAACCGCCAATGTATTTAGAACTACAATGTTTAATTACTGTAAGCCTCATCGTGTATAGTTACCACCTACTTCACCCTCTGTGTTAGTCGAGGGGGAGTGGAGGGGGTGTGAAGGTATTAATTCCCTGCCATTGCCTTGTTACTCTCCATCCCCAACTACTACTTCGATTGTATGTCTGGTTTTCCTTTAAATAACGATGTGCACTTAGTATTTATGTATGTTAAACTATGCTGTATGCAGCAATTAGCAATATTGTTGTGTGGAGGACTATTTGTCCTGACCTTTGTCATTCTTTCCCATTGCATTTCTATCATTGTCTTAACAATTGCAGTAGCCATGTGACGCCTCTTTCACTATGTTATAGTGATGCGGCTTTTTTTTTTGTTCGTCTCTAACTTTTCTACCCTTCTGAAAAATATAAGTGAAGCAGCATGTTTTTTTAGGCTTATCTTACTGACTGCAATGACCGCCAGTTTTGGAGTAGGCCTAGGTTCTACTCACTTTTAGTACTTAATCATTTGAATTTCTCATTTCCTGTCTCCAGTGGTGATGCCTCACGGTAATACCAGTGTAATTCACCTAGTTATTTTAAGATGAAAAGAGAAAGGAATGAAGGAGGGCAAAGTTCGGCTTACTTTGGCATTTCCGTGATAATAATGCTACATGGATTAGCCAAATTCGACATCACTTGAGTAAATACTTGGAGTCTTATTATCCGTGACAATAAAATAAAGAATTCCTCCTGACAAACAATTTTCTCATTCGCTTCTGAACTCATATTATTGACTATTTTCTTTGCGAGTCGGCAGAGCTAAAACTACGTCATGATGGAATTTCAAATGATGTCTAGCTTCTAGTTGCGAGAATGTGAGTTGTTGCATGAACGTGCCCTTAATGAGTTTCGAGGATCATAATAAGCTCGACTTTCTGTTGCAACTTACGTGGACGAATTTGACCATCAACACTAACCACCATCAGAAATCGGGTAACAGAAGGGTCACGGGGTATCAATGACAAGACTGCCAAGCCACGTCATTTTCCACATTATTTATTTACTCATTTTTTAAATACTTACAGTTACTTCGTACCAAACGTATAAGGTCTTCACCCGAAAATTCGTCATTAAAAATATTGGAATGGCCTACTTCAAAATCTTTGTTGCACCATAATTTCACGTTGCTGGGATTCTCACCGGTGGCATGCACTGAAGGAATTCTTCTCAAGACTTCCATCAAGCAAGAGGGTAAGAGGGTAAGTTAAAACTATGGATTATCAATAACATTTTTGTCATGTTTCTCTTTAGGTTTTGTGAATATCCATGTACACCCAAGTTCTTAGAACATTTTATCCCCTTTACCTTCGTTTGCCCCTTTTCAATCTTTATATTGTATGAAAGGGAAGAAGCCATACTTTCTCACTCTTAACTTTCAGCAAGTATTTTTGTAAGTGACTCGAGATATATGCTTGCCAGGTCAGTCGAGACATTATCTATCTTCGTTTTTTGTTACATATTTAAAGAAAGAATGACCCTCGGAAGTATCTGGGGGTCACCCTCCAAGTAACCTTTAAAGCGTTAGACTCAACCAGCATGAATCGAAATTGCATCAAACAAATATTCTGCATTAAAAACCAAGTTTGTGAGAAAAAGACACAATATTTTGAAAAGGAAAGGAAAGACAACTGCCGCGGTTGAAACTTGAACCCAAAACACCCTCATATTAACCCAGTATTACTCCTATGCAGGTATTCTGAGTCAAGCCCCTATCAGTACAGTTAACTTTTTTCTCAGATTAGTGTGTCTTGTAATCTCACAAGACCAATATTTAATGAACTGATTTATTTTGTTACCATTTATTCTTTATGCTATGTAACTTTAAGTGAGTTTTCTCGAGATGCTGTTGCCATGGGGAAAGGGAAGGGCATTTTTTTTATGTATATTTAAAAAAGATGTATGTCAGTAAGTCTATCGTACCAGAATAGAGTATGTTTAACCTACAAAAACAATTACGAAATGCATAACAAGAATTTAACTAAAGTCAATGCTGCTATTGAACCTCAAGATGCCGTGAATTATTCTTATATTGGTAAACTGGAAACAGATGTTCAAAACATAAAACCGAACTATTTCCTGCCATAACTCATTTCACTAACGAGTTGGCATCTACAGTTTCTAGATTAGAAAAAATGCTGTGTTTGCAGATGGGTCGAATGGGAATTTTTACATACACAAAAAAGAAAGAAAATAAGGAATCTAAATGGATCTACTTTACCGAGTGAAGGTGCAATGAACGAATTTGAGCACGAAAACTATTTTATGATAATCAGTTTCAACATGAAAAGCACTTTAGAAGAAAAAGGTCATTGGTTCATGAAATTACGACCTCTCCTAAAATATAGTTGTACAATTCCCAGTTTCATTAACAAGTCTGTTTGTGACTCAACTACAGAAATCGTTGCTTGGTGCAAAGTTGAACAGAAAGGCTTTGTAGTTAGTAAAATAGGGGTTGAACATTTAACAGCTACCGCTTAGGATTCCGAACTTGAAAAGAAATTACAAACTATGACGTAATTTACGGTGATTACGGTCAGCCCAAGATTTTCTTACCGAAGACGTTTGTTTCCTATTAGATTTATATATAACTTTTCAAGAGAGAGCTAGTCTCATCCTATACTATAAAACACCTTCGTAATGAGGAGCCTTAGGCAGTGCACTTTGGGAAAATAGCCAAAAGTAACCACACCAAACTTATTTAAAGTTTTGCGCACGTTCCTAATTGTGTCTAATTGCCGGTCCTAAGTGTGTGAGGTTGTACTTCAGCACAGAAAATATAATTCTGCAATCCCTCTCATTTTGCAGTGGACCCTGACTATGTTTTGTAACCTAGTAGTTGGTGTGAGTATTGTTGTTGCACTGCCAGTATGCCAGTGTGCCAGTTGCACTGCACTGCCACGTGTGCTTTCCCCTGTTCAGCGCGCGTCACTTAACGAGGCCGTTAATAGGCACTGTGTCTGTTAATGACCAGATGATGATTAATATTTCATGGGCAGTAAAGCATCATGATTTCTCAGCACACTGGAATTACGATAATCATCCAACAGATAAGTAACCTGGTAAATTGTTTACACAATTTAGGACCATGAGGAAAATCGAACATGATATTTAGTTTTGCCGCTGTAACTTGCAATGAATAATTTGTGAACTGTAGTTGAACTGTGTTGATGCCCAATCTGCCAATAAACCCATTAATAGTGATTGCCAGCAAAAACTGGCTAATGTTTTTGTGATGTATGAGGGTGGCAGTCATACACTTGTTGGTTCAACTAAGGCCTAGTAAGGACTAGGAACAACTGTGCTGTAGGCTAACACTTGAAGGACTTGAATCAGTAGCTTACAAGGCTTTGTATAAGGTATGTCACATGACATGTGGTTATGTGATACTGGTATAGCAACAACACTGTATGGATAGACTGTATTAACTATGGAGGTATATTAGGCTGTGAATGGGTTTACATTAGGACTTAAAGGACTACCATTATGGTGTCTCTATGATGACACCACAATACAACCAACTAATAAAAAAAAGGAAAAAAAATTCTGAAGTCTAGCTGAAAAATAAATATGTATTATTTTGAAGACATTAATTTTTTATTAGTCACTGCCTACGTTAAGTTGTATTTATTATGAAGAAAATAATAACTAAACAAAGAAAGAACTAAACATTTTTGTGAAGGCTTGTAACTCCCCTTTAACTCAACAAAATATCTGAAATTTAAATGATGCTTGAAAACTGGCATCATGAAATCCATCTGATTTTATTATTATGACAAATCTGGCTTGTAGTTGATAATTTCGACTAAATTTCGGTAGTGTTTCCTTTATTGGCTTTTTGCTTATAACAACTGCTGTTCACAACTGAGTTGACTTGTTGCAAACATGTGGCTGCTGGGTACATTTGTTGGTTAGTTACAGACCCGTTATCTCACGCGGAGGCTGTTTAGGCTCCCAAAGCAGATGTCCGGTCATGAACGAAATATTTACATGAAAGAGAAAAGAAACATGTTTTAAAACCGCGGAATCAGTTTTCCTCACGAATAACTAGAAACACTACATGTTGCCAACCATAGGCACAATTAAAATTTACAAGGTCAATCCCTTGCACGATTAACAATTCCAAACACTTTTTACGAGCATCGCAAAAGTTAAAAAACAACCCCTAATTGGACTGACGTAGAACGGTTTACGAACACTTAATATTAGCCTACATTATTCTTAGATATTGAGCTTGTCCGGAGCTCGTTTCGTGCGCTTCGTGATAATTCTACGGCATCATTGGAATTAATTCTCGGGCGCAGCTGGTCGCGATGCTTACGCATTTCAACAAGCTCTTCTGTAAGTACACTATAGATTAAATGAGATAGTTTCTTCTTGATAGACCCCCCCTCGACCATAGCTTAGGGTTAGTTTTGCTGTAGTCACGATACCAGATTTTATCGCTAACTTGATAGTTAACTGACGCACGATGTTGGGTGCCTTTAATCTGTTTTTGTTGGTTTCTTTTTACAACGGACACAGGGTCATGGTAAAGCAAATCCAATCTGGATTTTAATTCTCGGTTGAAGAATAATTTACCAGGTGTAGCTTGAGTGGTAGAACTTATCGTGATTCGTGACGATAATAAGTATGCATTTATACTTTCCTGAACAGAACAACCGTCCCGCTAAGCAGCTTTGTAGACACGTTTAAATTTCGGACATAAATTTCGGCTAATTCGTTAACCCATGGCGCAAAAGCCGAGCCTGGTAGGTGTTGGATTCCGTTAGTCGTTAACCATGATTTGAAGTCTTTAGAGGTCCACTGCAAGCCATTGTCGCCAACTAAGGAATCCATCAGCCCGTATTCAGCAATGTGGTTATTCAGAATATCAATAACTTTAGTTGAAGTGGTAGTTTTCATTTTATGCACGAACGGAATTTTACTGTGTGTATCTACTAGGGTTAGAAACATGAAATTATCCAACGGTCCTAAGAAATCAGCGTGATATCTAGAATTTGGTTTTTGTGGATACTGCCAGGTATGCTTGGGTCCTGCAGATTTAGTATCCTTAAATTCTTGACAATTAGAACAGGATTTAACTTTGTTTTCAATATCTGTCTCAATAGAAGGCCACCACACCTTAGACCTAGCCAAGCTCTTTAGTTTAACAATACCAAGGTGTGAGCTGTGCAAATCTTTCAAAATTTGACGTCTTAAAGATGTTGGCACGACGATTCTAAACCCCCATAAAAGTGTATCACTTTCAATCGAGATTTCATTGCGGCGTGTGAAGTACGGCTGCATGTCAGGATTATCACACACTTCAGGCCAGCCACGATTAACATAACGGTATACTTTAGACAATAGTTTGTGACTCTTGCTTTCCATGACCAAAGCTTCGTTTAGCACTGGTAAGTTGGAGATGGTTTCCAACGCTAGTACATTGTACTGTTCTTCAGCCTCTTCAAACTCCTTGTTGTTAGGGAGTGGAAGTCTAGACAGTGCGTCAGCAGTTAAATTCTGCTTGCCTGGTATAGGTTGAAAGTCGTAATCATAAGCATTAAGCATAACCGCCCAACGTTGCACACGTGCTGCTGCCATATGTGGGATACCTTTTTTAGGGCCATAAATCCATATTAAAACCATTTGGTCAGACTGCAATATAAACTTCTGACCGTAAACGTATTCATGGAACCGTTTAACTCACCAAGCCACGCTGAGAGCTTCACGATCAAAATGACTGTAGCCTTGTTCAGGTTTGGTTAGCTTCCGTGAAGGGAAAGCTATTGGATGCGATTCGCCATTAGGCATGACATGCATCAGGCATGCCCACACCCCGTAGGGTGAACCGTCACAAATCAGTTTAGTTTTAATTTTGGGTTGTAATGTACCAAATTGTTCCTTTACTTTGCCAACAGCTTGGTCACATTCAGTTCCCCATGTCCACTTTACTTTACGGCTTAACAACCGGGTAACAGGGGAAAAAATATGAGCAAGGTTAGGCAATTGTTTTGAGTAATGATTCACGAATTCTAAGAAACTTTGCAGTTATTGAACACAAGTTGGATTCGGTGCGTTTGTGACTGATTCAACCACTATAGGGAGTGTGTGCAGGCCTTCAGCATTTATCATAAGACCTAAATATTTTAGTTCAGGTTGCGACAGCTTACACTTGTCGATCCTAAGCCCTGCCCCTGCATCCTGTAGAGCAGTTAGCAGCTGATTCAAAATTCGTCACGATTTTCCCCCTTCCGCTCACGAGGATGTCATCATAAAATGGTGAACATTTGGGGATTTTACTCGTGATTTGCGTCATGACCCTCTGGAAAAATCCAGGACTGGACGCAAGGCCCAGAGTTACATGAAGCCAGCGAAAAAGACCCAGGGGAGTGTTTATTGTTAGTGCTGCCTGCGACTCAGGATCTAATTCAATTGTAAAAAGGCATCCTTAAGATCGATAAGGCTAAATCTGTCACTACCTGCTAATTCACTAAATAATTCAGCAGCTGTGGGAACCGGATAATGGTCCACCTCCAATTGTAGATTTACGGTGGTTTTGTAATCGCCGATAATTCGAATGTCGACATTCGCCTTATGAACGATCACTATCGGGGTTGACCATTCTGGCGTTGCCACTGGCTCTAGAATTCCTAAGCTAACCAGGCGCTCGATTTCCTGATTAACTTTTTGTTTTAATGCCAAAGGAACAGGGCGAATTCGACTGTACACAGGTTTTGTGTCAGCCTTCAACTGAATCTTGGCTTTAAACCTTTTGAATTTACCCATGCCCTCACTGAAAAGTTAGGGAAAACCTTTAACTATTGCATCCGTGTCAACTGGTGGAATCTTTGCTTTAACCTGTTTGACTCTTTTGACTTTAGTTTGCAAATCATAATATGGTTCAAAGTTAATTCTAAAGGCTGAAAGCCAATCTTTTCCAATTAATGCAGGTTTACACATTTTTGAAACTAGTGCACCCAAGTATTCAGTTTGGCCGTTAACGTTAACCTTGATACTTACTGTGTAAATCGTTTTCTCAGTCCCTTCGGTGTATGAAATACCGACTGAGCATTAAAGGACAATCCGAAAAGTATTTTTCATGACACTCAATTGATATTATTGTAGATCGGCCCCGGAATCAAGTTCCATGTTGAGCTTAATTCCATTAAGGCAGATAAGCATAATCCATTTGTGGATTTTTAAGGAATTCACAACTATTACGATTTTATTTGTCATGACAGGAATTGAAAATTGCTCTGCAGCCTCGGACAGCCCTACTGTGTTATTTTGCAGACAATAATCTTCCTCCGACTCATACTCACTTGCCAAAGCAGACTCAGAATTTTTGGGCTCATTATCTGACTCACTGTCAGTTTCACGTTCAACACTATGGACTTTCTTTTTATAATTGTATTTCAGTTTGCTTTTGGGCCTAGCTTTAAAATTTGAACTCGAAGTTGGTTTTGAGTATTCGGCAGTTTTAGGAGTATTACTGCTACTACTTTTACGACATACGGCTTTTAAATGTCCTTGAATATGACAGCGGCCACAAATAAAATCCTTGTATTTACATCGTGTTTTCACGGGCCCGTTTTTTCCGCAACAATAGCAGATTTAAGTCTTTGCTAAACTTGACTTTTGTTAAAGTTCTCTTCGGTTTGTGAGAAACATAATTTACACTCTTCGAATGAGAACGAATTACTTCTTGATCGATTTTGGCAGACTCTAAAGACAAAGCTAATGATGTCGTAGCCTTCAAATCCAGAGTCTGCTTCAGAAGTTCGCATTGTAAGGTTTCGGATTTAACACCGCCTATCAAACGATCCCTAATCATCTCGTTGATCTCGGTGATCTTATCAAAATCACAAAATTTCGTGAGTAATTTTAACGAAGCGATATACTCGCTAATGCTTTCATCCGACTTCTGAGTTCTACGGAAAAATGTTACACGTTCGGATACTACAGAAGGTTGTGGTTCAAGATCGTCGAGAATAGTTTTCACCAAGACGTCAGACGTTATTGTATTTGGTAAAGCAGGCGAAACTATATTCAGGATTCTGTCGAACATTTTATGGCCAACCGAAGCCATTAAAAAATCAATTTGTTCGGCTGCTGGGATTTTCTTTGCTCTAAAATAGTAGCCAATACGATTAGTGTAATTTTCTCAGGTTTCTGCGTCGAACTCCGCGTACAAACCGGCAGTTTTCGAAGCCATTGAAAGGTCTTCACTTGAACTACTTACAATTGAATTTAAGTTTAACTTACACTGGTGCTAGCACCCGATTCTGTATTCAAAACAGCTACTACAGGAGTTTTAATCACTTCACCTGTCTAAGGCATAAGCCTACACTTAACAAATTAAATTACTAAATAATTTAATTACAATTTCTTTTAATTTAATAAACTGGAAGCAACTCGAGACTAAACGGATTTTTTGCTTAACAACTAAGCCACTAAACTACCGTAGCCTACCTAGTTTTAAATTCAAGTGCCTTCAAGTTAAACAATTGACTAGGCTTTTAATTGTTTGCCGTTTCACTAAACATTTAAACAAAACAACACAGCAGGCCTATGCGTTCGGCACATACCAAGTTTCATCGTTTAAAAGCATAAACGCTACAGTGCTAAAATTTAAACACAGGTACACACCAGCCCGAATATGGGTAAAGGCACAATCGGATTTAACAGGGTTAATTTAGCAGCGCATTTTTCGAGCTTTCAGGTTTATAGTACCCCCTGTGCGGACACGCCAGTGCGTCGCTCTAGAACGCCAAGGTAAAATTAACTGTAATAAATCCAATTGCCCATTTCGGTTCTAGTTGATAAGGTACCAAATTTAACTATTATCATTCCGTACCACAAAAGTTCCTAAACCCAGTACACTTTTGAAAAAAATTAAGCTCTGATAGTTCCACAGAGTACTAATTTCATTTGCCAAAAATGAAAAAAAATTACTACTTACCACAGATTAGGAGCACTCTCCATAGCTGTAGACCCTATCAAGCAAATCATTAATTTAAAACCTTAGTACCGCCTCGTTACCATCTGTGATGTATGAGGGTGGCAGTCATACACTTGTGGGTTCAACTAAGGCATAGTAAGGACTAGGAACAACTGTGCTGTAGGCTAACACTTGAAGGACTTTAATCAGTAGCTTACATGTGGTCATGTGATACTGGTATGGCAACAACATTGTATGGATAGACTGTATTAAGTATGGAGGTATATTAGGCTGTGAATGGGTTTACATTAGGACTTAAAGGACTACCATTGTGGTGTCTCTATGACGACACCACAATTTTTGTTCTGCGTTGGCGAGGCTACTGCTATATTATAATCTATGTAATTTATGTAGCTTCAGAAGGACGATGTTAGCTGGTCAAGAGTTTTTGGACATTCCTAACCTAAATCCCCTCTACTTTTAACTTCCTGACGCTTCTAATGGACTGAATGGTACAGGTAGCGCCGTTTTTTGTTAGGTTAGATGAACCCAGCAGTCTCTTGCTTCATGAACTCCATGTTGGGTATGGCTGTACAACTTCTATCTTTGTGAGGAATTGAGGGAAAAGTTGTACTTGATCGTACTGAGCACCCTCGTAATGCGAACTGGTGCTGAAACCATTCCCCAATTCATTAGCACCGTTATTCCATACAGTTTGGTAGCAGCCAGTGTAGTTATGCTTATCACTCAATCTGGTGTTAGTGTAGCAACATTCTTAGCAATTAGCGTCCTTACAGCTGCACACAGTCTGATGACATTTATTGTTGGTGCACACAGCATTGCCTCGGTGCATGCAGTTTAGTAAAGCCGAGCACCCCAGTTTTGCATTGCAGTTTCGT
This sequence comes from Lithobius niger, assembly GCA_023313725.1. Classification (NCBI taxonomy): domain Eukaryota; kingdom Metazoa; phylum Arthropoda; class Chilopoda; order Lithobiomorpha; family Lithobiidae; genus Lithobius; species Lithobius niger. The sequence goes on along the minus strand of JAHWFP010140934.1, from coordinate 13,500 downwards.
ACAAATTAGTGTTGGCACACCTATTTAGCATAGTTTGGAGAAATGTGCTAAGCTTATACCGTTTACTAGCGTATAGTGCCGTGCTGTTTATTCGAAAATTTTGGTACCTTGAGCCAGGTTACACTTCACAGACTTTGATAACAGATTTGGTATTTATTGTTTGGAAACAACACCCTCTTGAGCCTTGCCACACTCAGTTTTAGCTTAGATAACATGAACTGATTATCTTGCCAATATTCCTAAGAGCTACTTGATGTAGGGGTATTTTTTATGCTGAACTTTTACCTCGTAACTGAATAGTTTCTAAACGAAAAGCGTTGTGACGTCACCTTATTCTCCTTCCTGTCATAGTTTAGTTTGATGGTAAATGAGTACAATGCCTATTAACGAGTGCCCTTCCAGGATTGGAAATAATTTTTCTGTTACCAAGTAAAAAGAATTCCTATTATGTAGTCCGTATACCAGAAGCGACTAATGTTTCCCTGATAGCAATAACTTGCTACCTGTATTTTCTTAAACTTGTCGTCTCCATTCCTCCCCTATAGTCCCTAAATTTGTCATAGTTACTAGACTAAGAATCGAGACTAATATTTTCCTCAATATTTGTTGTCCGTATCATGAGCTCAAACGTTATTTCGTAATTGTGTTGTGTTTTATGATACGTAACCCCTTGCCCTTGTGCACCCAGTTATAACGCAACATTCACGTTTGTTCCCAGAGTTGGTTATTTTTTGTTGTCCCTGTATGCTTGTCAGCTCCCCGTTAGTGATTGAAATATGGCTGTTTCAATAAATATACTTGTGTCCTTTCTCAAGTAATAGGGCTAACCTAAGCAGGCCCATATGCAGTAGGTGTTACGAACCCACTACACATTTTATTGTGCACTCGTATGCTGTTACGAATGTAGCATTGTCCATTCCACTGCATGTCTAATACACGTTATTCCCGTGACACTGATCTGTTAAGGAAGAAATACCTGTACGACATTTCGAGGAGGCGGCGTCTTAGTTTACCGGTAAACAGTTCTGACTATTAGTGTACCAACCAATGAAAACCCTTTTGCTCTGAACCCGATTCACTGGAGACTATGCTGAAACACCGTTCGAAGATCACGTGTTGTGTTGGGTGAATAAGTTTTTAGGCTTTCCAGTTTTACCTTAAGTACTTACTCTGAGGGCCATCCAGTTAAAGGTATCCTAGATTCTGCTATCACCCCTTTTTTTGGATGGTTTATTTATTTATTTTTTTAAAACTTTTACAATCTGTTTTGTCTTTGATGGTCAACCACGTTTAACTTGCTGCTCGGTCCTGAAGCAACCGACCTACTCAGTTGTCATTTTTTATAACTGTATCAGTAACATACATTAGCTACTCAAGTTTCAGTAGTGATAATAGGTTTGCTGTTTACCCACATGTCAGTGGAACCCTTTTACTTTCTGTGACGTGACACTGAACGTAAACATTGATGTAGAGTTGTTTTGGTTGGTTGTCACAACTTTCACAAAGCCTAGTTAAGTTGTTTTGGTTGGATATCACATCTTTCACAGAGACTAGCTAAGTTATTTTGGTTGGGTATGACGATTCTTGGGAATATTGAACTATTATTAATTATCACAGGTAGGGTCATTGTTAATGGAATCTTGTAATATTTTTTCCAGCCAGGCTAATTAGGAGTTAGTTAAACGAATTCCTGGATGGCATGAATATAACTAAACTTAGTTGCCTTGATTAGATGTTATTCTCCTCTTTTACTAATTTGAGTTGACTTTTGGCCATATATCATTACCATTTACCAAGTTATTTTTGCTTGGATATCGCAACTTTCTTAAGTTGAAGTTGTTTTAGTTGGATATCACAACCAAGTAAGGTTGTTTTGCATTGATATCACAACTCTCCTAGAATTGAGTTGTTTTTGGTACCGTACATTTAGTCGTCGGACTTGCTGTTTAAAAACCTGACTAATTTATAGAGCATTTACATTGTGTTTTTAATTATAATAAGTTTTTTGCAAACGCAACCGGACTGGCAAGGACCTGGTAGTCACTAACCAACATCCAAAGTTAAAACAAAAAATAAAAAATTACAAAAGTTTGGGATTTTAAGAGTTTAAAACGAAGAAAATGGTCCACCTACATGGGTAAAGGTAGATGGTATTGGGTTGTGGTCACGAATGCCGTACCACCAAGGTTAGACCTACCAGGGACACAATGGTCCTCGATGGCATCGCCAAACGTGAGGGGCAAGTGAGGGAAAAAGCTGTATCATTGTCAATGTTTCTTAAAAATAAAAAATAAATAGTGCATTGCAGTTTAAGGCTTGGCCTAAACCATTTGTCAATCATAATCAAGATAAAAAAAAATTTTTAACTTTAAAAACCAAGTTGAAGGCAATATGGAAAAAGACAAGGCAAAGGATGCTACGTAACGCTGGTCCACGAATTTGAAAAATTTTAAATTTTAAATTTTTTTAAAGTTTTAAAGTTTATTGTGACCTTAAACTTTTTGATAAGGATATTGGTTTTTGTCGGGACGAACTGATGTTTGTTGAGTATATTATTGGGCAATGATTTTAGAGCATGGTCGCCCTCAAGCCGGACAACTCGGAGATTATCGAGGGTAGTCAATAATTTAGAACCGTTGACTTCAGAATTAATTACCATGCCAGCTATGAAACTAACGTAGTCAGTCCCGACATTGATGTGGACAGATATGCTACTCTCCTGGTCAACCCTGGGGGAAACACCCCCACCCCCATCGTGTGTTACCTCATACGGGACATAAGCATAGCTGGGATTAATTATGGGAACCTTTATTCTCGGACGGTAGAATTATGCAACGCGGTATAAATACTGACTAGCCAATATAATGTCCTATCCCTAAGAGCATTATCCATTGTGGAGATAATGTCTGTGGTTAGGTGAACCCTCCACTTGACTATAGTTTCCACTCCCCTCTCTATAATATTTATTAGTCTGTAGTGTATGTAGTTTTGCTGTGGGAACGCCATGTATTGTTGTGCTCATGAAGTGTTTTGCTCTCTTGCTGTACGTGTGTTAGCCCCCGATCATTGTAGTGTTTCCCCGTTCTGTTAGACAGCAGCATCCATTTTCTGACTTCTTTTGGGGGAAGCGGCTTCTGTTTTTTACGCCGAGTCGTGGCCGATGTTTTTGGCAATTGTAATTTCCCAGCATGGACTCGTAGCTAAGTAACCTAATCAATGTTACCAATGATTGTTTTTAAACTTAGTTAGGGCGAGATGAGGCAGTATCATGTTGTTACACAGTCACGATAATTTTGCCATTAGCGCTAGTGAGCAATTCTCTTTCTCCCCGTGTGTGTTGTTACGCCACTCATAATGTAAACTGACTCGACGCCTCACTGTAATAAAACGATCTGTGTCCGCTGAAGACGTATGCCCTAATTCGACCCACATTCACACTTTTACACATCCTCTGTAGAAAAGCATTTAACGTTAGGCCATTCCATTCAAAATTATGCTTGTGGTATTCGCGCTGGGTAGGAACACTTCGCTTCCTTGTGGTCGAGCTATTAAAAATGCATGTCCTACGACAATAGAATGGTGCCCAGCGTACTTTGTAAGCATTATGCTCGCAGTTTGGTAGCAGGATAGTGGTAGGGGCTACGTGAATACAGCTTCTTAGCACACTTTAATAGGATTAGTTTTGTAGGTCGAGTCTAAGTATTCCAGCCCGTAGTCAGTTGCGTGTTTTCAGACCAAAACGTTGCGTACGGCCGTAACGAACTTTGTTTTTCCCCCTCCGTTACATCCGCTTCGCCCTAAATTAAAAGTGAAAGTAAACCCAAAAATAAAAATAATCCGAACTTTATTTCACGATCAAAAATGGCGGCGTTCGAATTCACAAGACGCCAAACAAAGTTTTGAGTCATCTACAACACTTAAACCTACAACGTTATGGAGGGGAAACAATCTAAACAGGCCTGACGTTTAACTAATCGAACTCTGAGATTTACGCCAACAGCGCTGAACCCACGTTGCCGACGAGCCCATTCGACAGAGGATGGAAAGAAGAGAAAAAATTCCACTGGTATGAGGGGGAACCTAACGTACGTGCCACAACAGAGTGGGATTTAACACGGAGCCCAAAGCCAAGCAGTCTCGGCGATGCTGTCTTGTGGAGATCAGCAGAGTCCAGCAACATAAGCAAGTTACAAGTGTTGTGTTCTCAAAAATAGGTTTGAGAATGTTAGGCTGCACATATTATAGTCTGTCTAGGGTTGTGCTTAGTGTTCTGCATAGTGAACCGTTCGCCTCGACTCAGGAACAGAGAGAGAGAAGGCCGCCTACGTAAGTACATTTATCAATTTTTCCTTTGGCCGCCAGTAACTGATGTTCCTGGGAAAAAATGACCTCTGGAAGTACTTTGGCTACAATTCTCAAGTACTGTACAACTAACCTAAGCTGTAGAGAGTACTGTTAACTTTTACTGCTAATATTTTTTCCCCTTCTTACCCCTTATGCTGGCTCCCTGCATTTATTGAGCTATTTGTTACCTATGGCCCTGCATTGCTATTGATGGTATAGTGTATGTATTTGTTGGTCAGTTTTCATAAGCTGGAATTTTTTTAAGGTGTTAGTGAGTGCACGATTCAAGGCCATGTCGGTCCCGGTGGTAATATAGTCAAAAATCTCTTTTGGTAATAAGGTGCTAAAAGTGTTTGCCTATGAGGGGGCAGTGAATGGGGACGTGGTTTTGCATGAGTGTAGAGATTTATTGTATCACTCCAGCAAGGTTTTGGGAGTATATCACTATTTTGGCCAACTGCATTTTTAGGTAGAGTGCTACGCAAAGTGTGGGTTGGAAGTTTTTTTGGGTAGTTAAGTGATATGGTGTGTAGATCAAGTGTTTATTGCCCAAACTTGAGATCACTCAAAAGTGTTGGTATATCCCTCTTATTGAGCTAGTGTGGTTCTTTGTGTGTTATTGGCTTGGCGCCTACACGCATACTTTCCCATTTTTCCCCTTACCGCTGTACGGTTTAACTCCCTGGTGGTAACTACTAGTTATGGGTGCGGGCGTATGCTCGTGCACTTAGAGACTCACGTCTGTGTGTGACAGTCATACCATAGCTTTCCTCCCTGCGTCAGTGGATTTAAGCAAATGTCCCTCAATGGGGTGAGGTCCGAAGATCATCAACCTCTCCCGGGTCACATCATTGGTGACGTCTGGATTCAGGGGGTAAATGGAAGAGGTGTGGTATTGCCAAACCCATTGATTCTTAGAGATGTAGTGTATGTGCCTGGAGCCACATTTAATATTGTTTCACTGAGCAAACAAACTCAAGACACGGTACAATATAAACATACGGAGTGGTGGCGTGTTTATCCGGGAACGGGGCCCTCTCTACAAGCTTGCTCTTAGATTTTGTCTCAGGGGTGATCTATAAATCTCACAAGGGTCATTCCCACGCTTTCTGGAGCAACGTCCTTGTGGTTCTGGGTCAAAGTGTGAGTTGGGAATCTCCCGCCCTGTGGGACGGCGTCTGGAAATGTTCATAAGAAAGGGGGCCAATGCACGGTGTCCGGTATACGTGGACCCGGCAAACTAGTGAGCGAAGGAATCAATAGTCAAGTGATAGTTGTCAATTAGAATAAAAACAAGGTTCTTTTGGCTCTGTTACATTGGTCGTTGCCGAGGGAGAAAATCTACGTAGTGAGGGATGTCCCCATGTAATTGTGGGTGACATTAGCCCGTCTTCGCCAATGCCGTTAGATCCACTTGCTCCCCCTTTTCCTACCCCCGCTGACCCTAAGTGGGTGGAAAACAGTTATGAAGTGTGGGAGGCATGTTGCGCAGTCGATATCCAGGGCGCGGGGCCCGTCCCTGCCACGTGTAAGCAGGCGATGGACAGCATCGATAAGGATGAGTAGAAAGAGGCCATTCAGAAGGAGCTGCAGATGCTAAACGACTTAGGTGTCTGGAAGTTCATCCCCCGACCAGTTGGTCGGAAAGTAGTAAGACCCAAATGGTTGTTTTTCTACGAAGTTTAATGCAGACGGTCCTTACACAAGTACAAAATCACGGCTGGTCGCCTGTGGATGTAACCAGATCCTAGGACAAGATTTTTTCGAGTCCTCCAGCTCAATCACTGAAAATGCTGCTTGCTTTGGCTGCATCTGGACGCTACATCGTTAAAATGTACGATGTGACCGCAGCGTACTTGAACAGTTTGCTAGAAGTGGAAAACTTCCTGGCGGTGCCACTAGGGGTCGTGGGTGGCCACGGTGATATGGTTTGTAGGCTGAAGAAGGCACTTTATGGCCTTCCTCAAAGTGGCTTGTGTTGGTTTCTATATATGAGGCAAAGTTTGTTTGTGTTTTCTATTTGCAGGAAAACGGAGCTTTTATGGCGCTTTCAACCCATGTGGATGATTTTTTGGCTGACAGCGACATACAACTACTTGATTCAATTAGCCCATGAGTGAAGAAGTATTTTACATTATTGGAGACCTCAAATAGTCTCTATTTGGGCTTCAACGTTGGCCGTACCGAGCGAGGAATTGAAGTTTTCAATGAAAAGTACGTTGAGAATATTGTCTCGGAATATGGTCTAGAAAATGTGAAGAGTGCAAAAACGCCGACGTTGTTATCGCAGAAGATAGATGACTGCTGAAGCTCTAAACCCTTTGACGTCAAGCGGTACCAGGCTATTATTGGGTCAGTCCTGTACATCGCACAGTGCACGAGGCCTGACATAATGTTCGCTGTCTGTACCCTTGCTCGTTATAATCAATCCCCAACCGAAGTCCACAGGGAGGCAGCAAAAAGGGTGGTCCGGTTTGTGTGTACCACGGCTAATAGGAAGTTGGTGTTCCTGTGGGATTCGGTAGATCCATTGGTCGGGTTTGCCGACGCTTCTTGGGGGACGACCTTTGATGGGAAGGGATTAAACTAGTACCTGGTTAGGATATGAGGAGCTCTCATCTATTGGAAGATGCAGAAACATATAACAGTCTGCCAAAACCATTGAGGCAGAACTTCAGGCCTTGACTGAATGTGTTCGGGAGATTCTATGGTTAATGCAGTTTCTGGACGAGCTATGTTTACCGTATGGAAGAAAGCCAGTTGTGCTGTACACCGACAGCCAATCTGTCATCAATACCATCAAGAGGGTAGACATCAGTGTCAGGTCTAAGCACTACGTCAGGAAGCTATGGTTTGTGAGGAAGTGTGTGACGGTTGCACACGTTAAGTTGGAATATTTGTCCACGGACAAATTAGTCGCAGATATTTTAACAAAACCGGTTGGCGCTTAGCGGTTAGGTAGATTCAAGCAACAGTTATGCTTTGAAAGTTGAGTTGTGGATTCCCTCTCTATCTGATGTGTTTATCCATGTTTATGTACAGTAATTAACTTACTCTCTCTTTAATGAGTTTAACCACCCTAGTGGATTTGTCTGCTAACATAACACAACTAACCCCAATTTTGTTAGCGGCACAAATATGTTTTGCAAGTGTAATAAGTGAGGTGTGTTTGCACCAATGTATTGGTGAGTTTTGTGAAAGGTTTGGTACTTAGAAAGGCTGTAGGTCGGTACCACACTCTGTACCTGTGCGGGTGTTGATGTTTAAGTCAGTGACTTTACCCTCTGCGTAAGCCTACTTAGTAGTTATAGGAAGGGACGAGAGGGAAGTATAAATGAGGGGGGAGCTGTGGTAGGGTGAACCCTCCACTAGACTATAGTTTCTACTACTCTCTCTGTATTATTTATTAGTATGTAGTGTACGGAGTTTTGCTGTGGGAACGCTATGTATTGTTGTGCTCTTGAAGTGTTTTGCTCTGTTGCTGCACGTGTGTTAGCCCCCGATCATTGTTGTTTCCCCGTTCTGTTAGACAGCGGCATCCATTTTCTGACTTCTTTTGGGCGAAGCGGCTTCTGTTTCTTACGCCGAGTCGTAGCCGATGTTTTCGGCAATTGTAATTTCCCAGCATGGACGCTCAGCTAAGTAACCTAATCAGTGTTACCAATTATTGTATTTAAACTTAGTTACGGAGAGATGAGGCAGTATCATGTTGTTAAAACAGTCACAATAATTATGTCATTAGCGCTTGTAGGCAATTCTCTTTCTCCCCATTTGCGTTGTTACACCACTCATAATGTAAACTGACTTGACGCCTCACTGTAATTAAAACGATCTGTGTCCGCTGAAGACATACGCCCTAATTCGACCCACGTACACACTTTTACACATCCTCTGTAGAATAGCATTTAATGTTAGGACTTTCAATTCAAAATGATGGTTATGCTATTTGCACTGAGTAGGAACACTTTGTTCCCTCGTGGTCGAGCTATTAAAAATGCATGTCCTACGACAATAGAATGGTGCCCAGCGTACTATGTAAGCATTATGATCACAATATCAACATTAGGGTATAGGAATATATGTTCGAAAGAGGGGTATCCCTTCCTTCCTTTCCTTAATCTTATGACATGAGAACATGACGTATCAAACACAAGCTAGGCAAACCCAGCTGTCTTCATCAAGTAGTCTCTGTGCGCTAGCCATTATTACACCCTCTAACACCCTGTTCTTTCCATGTTGCTCTCTCTGGAAGTGTTCAGGGCTATATTTGCCCTGCTTGCATGGGTGGCGCTTTGCTCACAAAGATGAACCAGGACTTAAGTAGTCTAGTGAGAGAGTCCCAGAATACCAATATCAAAGCCATGGTCGATTTGTCTGCCGGGACATCCGCGGACGTGAATAATTTACAACCTGGGATCGTAGTTAAGGTTATTCCCATCTCAATGCCATCTGATCAGTAGGACCACTAGATACTTAAGGACGTGCCACTCCCTACTCTTATCAAAAAGGGAGACATTTCTGTCCCAGATCATGACACACAGCCTGGGATGTTTGCCATCATGTCACGATGACACCGCATCCAATGTAGCCTTGCCGTTGCCTTTCTGCCCTGATGTGGATGAATGGGTGGAAAATGTATATGCAGCGTCAGAATCCTGCTGTTCTTTATCTACTCCTGAAGCTGCACCAGTCCACATGAATTACAAGCAAGCTATGATGAGCGCCGATTCCGACAAGTGGGAGTTAGTCGTCTCCAATGAGCTACAAATGTTGCCGGACCTCAAAGTGTGGGAGCATGTGGCCAGACCTACTGATACGACAGTTGTGCACCCAAAATAAGTATTTTCTAAGAAGTACAATGCTGACAGAACCTTCCACAAATACAAGGCTAGGCTAGTGGCATGTGAGGGAACCAGGCCCCCGGGCAAGAATTTTTTAAAAGTTCGAGTCTGTTTTAAAGAGTCGAACAATGAAGTTACTGCTCGCCCTGGCCAGTGCAAGATTCTATTCTGTCAAATGTTTCGAAGTAAAGTCTGCGTTCTTGAACAGCCTGCTGAGAAACTTTTGCCTGTGCGACAGGGTTTACCCAAGCATTCTGGAGACAGTGTTTACCGATATGGTTAGCGATGTGGTTTGCCACTGAGTGAAAGATGTAGGTACCTCTGCTGAAGCAGAGCCTGAGCAGAGTCGTTCTTACGCCATTGGAAGGTGACCCCTAGGTGTTTTTCTTGCAGAAAGATGGACTGCTAATGGCTCCATCAATACATGTCGGTTTCTTGGGGGTCTGGGATGAAGCCCTCCTGCGCAGACTTCCAGACTGTCTGCAGGCATCCATTACATTGCTAGAGACTTTGAATAGCCTCTATCTGGGATATCACATTCAGCAAATTCACCTAGGTATCACCATTTTGCAGGCCAAGAACAATGATGGGCTAACCACTGAGAACGGGCTTGAGAATGCCAAGGGTGCCAAAACCCCCATGATCCTCTCCCAGAAGTGTGATGATTGCATCGAGTCAGGTAACTATGAAACGAAGCAGTAGTAGTCGGCCATTGGGGCACTTTTATATATAGCTCATGGGAGCCACGCAGATATGACTTTCTCCGTGTGTACTTTGTCCACATACAGCCACTCGGCCAAGCTGGTTCATTGGGAAGCCGTCAGGAGGCTGCTCGTGTACCTCGGCTTGACCAAGAATAGGATATTCCTCCTCAGGTGGGAAGGTGTTGGTCCTTCAAGTGTTCAGTGATGCCTCGTCGTGCGCAACTTTCGATGGTACATGTTTCTTTGGTACCTGGTAACATTGTTTGGAGCACTAGCATGCTGGAATACCCAGAAACATGCTGTAATGTGCCTGAGCAACACGGAAAGTGAACTAGTTGCATTCACAGAGCCTTTGAAAGAGGTGCTATGGATTATAGGGATAGGAAACAAATTAGGAATAGAATATGGACTCAGGCATGTGTTTATACACACCGATAGCCAGTTGCTGAACGGTACCATCGTGAGAATAGACCTGAGTCCAAGCACTATGTGCAAAAGTTGTGTTACATAAGAAAGCAAGTGCAGGTTGGATTCGTCAAACTGGTTCATCTCCCCAGTGAGAAGCTGAGCGCTGATATCCTTACAAAGCCAGTTTGGCCCCAGAGGTTGGAAGGTTTCAAGTCAGCTTTCTGCTTGGAGGACTCTCCCGAATAAGTTCCTGAGATTGGTTATGCGTATGTGTGACAGAAGTAATATGGGTGGTTTATGGGGTAGCCCACACTTGATGTTGTATTTGGCTGATAATATTCTGAAAAATGTTTTATATACTTAAAGTTATAGTACGGTTAAAACAGTGGACAAAATAATCTGTATTAACACCGACGTTTCTCTCTTACTTAAACACTTACCAGCTATACCGACATTATAGCACTCATTAAGAAAAGTTTTAAATACTAAGAATAAAACAAATTTTATACAATGCTTGGATTGAAAGTCAGTTACGATGCGGCATTGAAATGTATTGTTTAGCTTCAGATTATATAATTCAAAGACTTCAAAATTTGCAAAATAAAATAATAAAAGTCTTGTTTGGAAATAAACTTATTAAAACAAAGGAAATTTACAAAAATCAAAAATTTTTGTCAGTGCTCAAGCTAAGAGACCAAATAATAACAAAGAATAATTTTGAGAATAAACATAAAAGAAATAATATTAAAAAATAGCAAAGATTGAGGACAAATACAAGACGATACGAGATACCAAGATGGATAAACAAATATGGATTAAGAAATAAAAGTTACTATATACCACTGATATTTAACCATTTAACACAGGACTTATTAAATTATACAAGTATAAAAACATTGAAACCAGAATTAAAAAAAAAATTTACTTAATGACTAAATGTAATAAATTGAAAGATTGAATAATGAACAACAACAAAAAACTAAAAAGGAATTTAAGAACTTAACTATATTATGTAATAGTGTAATTAATTAATTTATTGTACATACCTTATTTATTATTATTTATTTTTTTCATGTTTTGTGTATTGCTGCTCTTACAAGTTCTACATGAACTTCGAGCGTGTCTTATGCAATAAAATTATTATTATTATTTTTATTATTATTCACACTAGGAGATATTTCGTTCTGATGGCATAACAAATCAAGTATTATCCCCTCTGTAAATGTGACCCCTTCTATGGTATGACCAGTCTTGTTGTGTGACACAATATTGGTTAGATGCTTGTATCCTTTTGTCATTTCATCTGATCAAAGACCCACTCGGTTATTCTTATTTTATCTGTGGTGATCTGAGTAAGGTGTGATTGGGTATTTTAGAGGAAAGTGTCAGGCATTGCACAAACGAGGGGGAACTGTGTTAGGTTGTACCTGAGTACAGAAATATATTTGTGCAATTCCTCTCATTTCGCAGTGGACCCTGACTATGTTTTGTAATCTAGTAGTTGATGTGAGTATTGTTTTGCACTGCCAGTATCGGTGGCACGTGTGCTTTCCTCTGTTCAGTGCACGTCACTTAACGACACGTTACTGTGCTTCTTTCCATGTTAATGGAAGTAGGATGCTGGAATTTCTACTCTTGACCAAAAACGCGTCAATGTGTCCTTTAATGACCGGATGCTGATTAATATTTTATGGGGAGAAAAGCTTCGTGATTTTTAAGCACACTCGAAGGAGGATAATTATCCAACAGTTCAGTAACCTTGTAAAATGTTTTTACAATTTTTTTACAATTTGCTTGTGAAGTCTTATAAGTTCAACTAGGATTTATTCATGATATTTGTGCCTTTATTACATCAGATACCACCACATCCATCGCTCCTGCTATCCCTCTAATTCTACTAAAAATCGGTCATAGCAATGCTAATGTCAAAAATCGACCTTTCTTTTTCAGAGATTTTGTTTTGAGCATTATTTTATTTAACATAAACAACTTCGATTTTTCCCCTTTCTTACTTTAGTCATTTTTCAGTCACCACTGAGCAGAGTGTCACAGGTGGTATTATCCGGAACAGCCACTCTAAACTTCAGTTTAATCTGTACGTCTACAATTCTCGATTGCAGTCTCTCGGAGAGTTTGGAACAATCCAATACCAAAAGAGGAAAGACTTTCTTGAACTGAAGCAAGTCGAAACTCAAGTCGTTGGTGTCGTAGCACAACTTCTTAAATTGCTGTGTAGTGCTATTCTGTAGACTGACGAACTCTGCACTGGTAAATTAGTGTTTAGGTACAGAAATGGATACCTCGGAATTTAGTATAATGTGAGCGTCCTGCAGATTGCAGTAGTCAAACACAGCTGGATATTTATCTAAATACTACTGTCTGTTAGTCTGAAAAATAGGACCATCTACCTAGGTTTTTCAACGGCAGAAGTAGTTAACACGTGCCAGGTATATTTGCTAGGCAATTTGCCAGGTAAATGCTAGTATTTTAAAGAGATCGCAGCTGCCATAATGCCAGTGTTTAAATCCCAATTCCACCATTGCACCGTGGTAGATGAGAATGTGGAGCTTAAGTTTTTGTTCATCCGATGCCGTAACGTGGGGAATGCGCCTCAAAATGCTACTCAAAATAACTTTTTTATTTGCTGCAGCTGCAGCTTCGAAGAAGGCATTTGTATCGCTAACTCTCATGCAAGTAAACATTTGTTTAGTTCCATACATCGTAATTTTCAAAAAAGAATCCCATGGAAGGAGGATGGTTTCAAAGAGACGGTGAACATAAAGCTTCCTTTGAGAGTTGCTTCTACGATTATGGACACATGCTACTGTTTGAATCCCAAATTGTTGGTTAGTCCAGCTAGAATGTCCGTGTCGATATCTAATGCACAACACTGACCCGAGCTATGCCGGTTGCTCCACTGACCCACAAGTACGCCCATCCCTTCATTACTGTACTGAATCCAGGATAACTAAACTCATTGACTTGTTTATCCCCTTGATGGTATTTGGTATTAGAAACAAGAACATGGGGGTATTATTAATTAATGTTTCCACTTCAGAACCCAAGTAATAACTCGAATCATTGTCTTTCAGCAATCTCCCTTTAATCAGAACGTAATTGAGATCCGTGCCAATGATGGGTTTGTACTCGTGACAGGTGTAAGATTCGACCGATGAATCATACAACAAAGGTTCATTGATTTT
>JAHWFP010140930.1:0-14950 GCA_023313725.1 Lithobius niger | reverse complement strand
AGGCGATGAAAAATGTCACAAGTAATGTACATCAACCAGAACTGCAAATATTGCATTTAGACTTTTAAGAGATCAGAACTAGGGCGATATCTGATTGCCTTCAAACCTTTAACTACTTGTTCTTGATTAGTGAAAACATTGTAGGCAAATACTTTCACAGTAGTTCGTCTTGTGACAGTTCAAGAGTTTCACCTCTAGCATCTTTATCTCGGTTCCATGGTGATGTCAAATTAACCAAACTATACATATGAGTCGAAATAATGTTTCTTCGTCACTTTGCTCTTCTGAGATGAAGAAACTGCCTGCTTGGCTAGCTCCAAGTACATACTGTAGCCTAGTCTTATTATTTTAGAGAATTCTTTCCATAAATTAGAGAACACACCCACATTCAAATACACATTTGCCTTAAATCTCTTTAAGGCAATTCAAATGGTCTAGGCCTATTGGAATGTTACAGCCTAGCTCAAAATTTGTTGGTGCTAACTGAAAATTTAACAAATTATTTAAAACAGTTGGTCAGACACACTGAAAAAAAATAATAATGTGGCACATTTTAGGTGACGCAGTGTGCTCAACAAAGTTTTTATTTATCATAAAAATGTTGAGCGACTTACTTTGAAAGAATTTAGACATCGTAAATAAATCGCCTTGTTACTCACATTTTTAAAAGTTAGACGATATTACAATGTCTCACAAATTTTCAACCTTAATAAATACTGGTGATGGTCCCGCAGCACCACTACCTTTTTCAGGCCCACTGCAACTTCACGTGTTACTTTGTCGCACGCACTCCCGTGTTGTTTGAATTTGGCGGCTTGTCACAGCGTTGTGTAGTAAGAAAGAAGGCCGGCCTTTCACCTATCCTGTAGTTTTTTTTTTTTTGCTAAACTCTCCCCTTAGTAGGAACTTGATTGCTGGGTCAGGTGGACCCTGTATATTCATCAGGCAGGGAATAGCCAGGATTCGAAGCACCTCAGATGAGTGTAGTTGGAATTTTGGACGGAGTGTCTTCATGCCTTCCCAGCAAATGCTATGCTTCGTTTTCATGTGGTGAACTGCAATGCCGTTTTGTCTCCACTTGATTCCTTGTGTTGGCCATATGTTGCCGAACGCTCGAACAGATTTCCTCTCGTACGGGAGAGACAAGTAAGGGATTCTGTACGAGAGTTCGGAAAAATATGACCAACACGATGAATCGAGTGGCGACAAATGGCGTTGCAGTTCGTAGCATTGCATTACATAGCATTTGCTGGGAAGGCACCGAAACACTTCTCGTCTCAAATTCCAACATGGACAAACATCTAAGGTGCCGCGAATCCCTGAACTCTCCTACAGATTCCCTCTCGTACGGGGAGACAAGAAAGGAATCTGTTCGTGAGTTCAGCAAAATATGGCCGACACAAAGAGCCAAGTGGAGACAAATGACATTGCAGTTCGCCACATGGAAACCAAGCATAGCATTTGCTGGGAAGGCACGGAGACACTTTTCGTCTCAAATACCAACAGGGACACACATATAATGTGCCTCAAATTCCTGGCTGTTCAACACCATGTTCGAGAGAAAGCTGTCCTGATGAATCCAGGGACAACCTAACCCAGCAATCAAGTTCCTACTAAGGGAAGACTAGCAAAAAATTGCAGGTTAGATGGAGGGCCGGCCTCCCTACTACAAAAGGCCGTGACAGACCTCCAAATTCAAACAACTGCGCGAGTGTGTGCAACGAAGTAACGTGAAGTTGCAGTGTGCCTAAAGAAGATAGTAGTGCTGCGTTTACCATCACTAGCCTTCAGGACTATCAACAATTTTTGAGATATTGTTATACCTTCTAACTTTTGAAGTTATTTTTTAATGATTTGCGTGGCTTTAGTTCTATTTTTACTGCTGTCACATGTGTAACACAGGATTTTTCTTGCACTATTTTCTTTTCGTCTTTCTCACGACCCCAAACCCCCATCTCTTCCATGATACAGGACTGTCAACAAATACGCAAACTTCAAAAGTTCAAATGCTGCTGTCAAACCAATTTTCGATAAACAATAAGAGTCCTATGATGTTACTGTAGAAGAACCAAGCACGTTTGTCTTCATCAGGCGAAGTTATACATTGTTGTTGGACGTTGCTCGCATTCGGTTGTTATGAAGCGATTTTATTTGAACGTCCTGCTCCTCCCTACTCATCTTTATAAGCCTGCTGGGACGTTAAAATAAAACCACATCACAGCCAAATGTGAGCAATGCCCAGCAAAAATGTATAACTTCATCTGAAGAAATGTGCTGGTTCTTCTACAATAACATCGTAAGACTCTATGTTCACTCTACAGCAGCATTGGAACTTTTTAAGTTTGCGTATTTGGTGAAAATCTTACATCCTGAATCCCCCCACTTGAACTTTTGAAGTTTGCGTATTTGGTGACAATCTTGAATTCCCCCCTCTCTTTCCCCCAGAATTTTGTCTGGTCCAAGAATTTTTTGGTGAGTCTTGCTGTGAAAATTTTGGAATAAGTTGCAAAACATAAATTCTGAAAATTCCATTCTGGCGTAATAATTATACTGACGGAAATTTTTTGAAGAAACATAGCGTGTCATCTTATTCTGTCGGCACAGTTCGCAATTCACAATTAGTTACTAAAAGATATTTTAGCTACTATGACCTGCACTGAAGAAATTTTTTTCTTTTTCAGTTAAAAACAAGTATAATGGGTTCAGTGGATCACGAATTGTGTCGCAGGATGGACGAGTTAGCAATGAAAGGCTTAGAACTGATGGATGAAATTCTTGCTCGTCGTAGCCGTTTTGACGGAGTTGTAAAGGAAGGATTTATCGACATGGCGAAAGCTCGTTATAGTATGGGCAATCATGCTGTTAGCATATTGCAGTTGCCCACAGAAGATTCAGATGTGGAAGCCAAAAGACGAGTGTTTACCAAGAAAATCTCTGACAACACCGTGGCACCGTACACAGAGTTCTCGCTCGAAGTGGTTTCCAATTCTCTGTCGAAGTCTGAAAATGATTCTACTGATGACAACGTTTTGAGAAAGCGAAATGTTGAGGAAATTAACAAGAGCAATGTTGGCAGTTCCCAGGATGATGATACCATCTCCAGTTCGAGAAAAAATAAACGAAAAGATCTCCGCCACAAAGATCCCCTACTTTGGTTTGGTGTTTTGGTTCCGTCAAATTTGAAAGCATCCCAGAAAAGCTTTCAAAACGCCGTTTCTGTTACATGTGAATTGGCTACGATGCAAAGTGAACTTCTCAGTGTTGTAAAGGAATTTCGTGCATTACGTAAGCAAAAGTATGGTGAAGGGAAGAGCTCTAATGACCAGAAGCAAGCTAAAAAGATTGAATGACACTTCTGAATAGATAAAGAACTAATAAGAATGCACTGTAAGCTGAAAAAGCATACTAATCAAAGGAGTGAAAATAAACGCCTACTTGGCATAGTTCAGAGTTGTGTTTCTTTTCCATGTGGTTATTTAAGAGTCGAAAGTGAGTAAAATTGTGTTTTCCTTGATGCAACATCCAGGGTCACTGCACATTTTTAACTTGGCAGCTTAGGACAGTGAAGGCAGGTAGTCACCGGTAACAGCACCGGTAGCCACTGTTGAAAATAGTCTAATTACTATGTTGAAGAACTTGAACCGTAGAAGAAGAACAAAGTGCAAAGTGGCATGAAATATGTACATCAGCTCAGCACATATGGTTGCAGTTCTCGTAACTACAATAGCGTAATATGAATTGAATCGAGAAGATTCATTTACATTGGGTTTACACTCAGCATAGAAGAACCATATGTGAAGTTTCTACCAAAGTGCATTTTAGTAGAATAATTTAAAACTAAAATATCAGAACAGTAAAAGAGTTCCAGCATCGAGCTGCACTGACTCGTAAATTGAAGAATGAGCAACCCTGAAGTTGATCGTCACTACGTACCTAAGCGCAACTGAATAGTCAGTTCACGCATGATCCAAGCACTTCACTTCATGTTCCGGCAGACACACATGACGTTGGCCATCTAAGTAGAGAAGTGAAATCCAGTTTTTCCACGAGCTATCCTTAAATGCTCAGCAAGTGGATCCTAGAATCGTCAGGATGGACGTGTAGGAGAGCTAGTAGACTCATTGTGGGAGGATGCTTCTCTGTACACTAAACTGACTGGAAGGAGAGAGCGGTGAAAGACTACATCGCTAAATCGACCAGGTCATGCTAGTTTTTCATTTCATTTGGGACCCTCGGCCCTGAGGCAATAACCCCAGACTAGGCAATTCAAAACATAAATTCTGAAAAATCCATTTCGGCTTATAATCAGTATAGTATTAGTGCAAAACATGGCCTAAACCGCTTTTTTAATTAAACACTTGGTGAAAACTTCATCTATTTCTACACTAAGGAAATGTGGCTTTAATAAAATACAACTTAACATGAGATTACACAATTGAAAACAGGCGAATTCAATTTCCAAAAGATTGTCGATTTCAAATACGATTGATAATTGCAGGGATTTTAAAACGGCTTTATTTGAGATATTAAGACTAGGGATGTGCGATATTCGAAAAATTCGAGCCGAGCCGAGTAGGCAACGTATACTCGAATTCGGCTCGTTGCTTGCATCCATACTCGGAAAACTCGAATCCGGTGAAAATGCGATAACTTCGCCAATTTTTGACCGATTTTGATGTTCAAATATACCAAATTCATCGTCTTGACGAGAGCTTTCCGGTGGTGCAAATTATAAGCCACTAGCTCAAACCATTTTAAACTTATATCCTGAAAACCTTTGTAGACGTTGACCCGCACAGTCCGTTAAGCAGCACCTTAGTTGTTTTTACACTAACAAATAAAAAACACACTTGCAAAATAAGTGTGTTAACCAAATACTCAAACTCGGCTTGATACTCGATTCTTCCGTTGCAGGCTCGGCTCGGCTCGAATTAAAATTATTCTACTCGCACATCCCAGACATAATAACAACTGCAAATTAATTAATAAAAGTTACTTCAGACCACAAGGACCATTCCAGCAAAAACAAATCTGCCAAAAATAAATACCAATCAAAAATGTATTTGGCCATCTGGCTTTAGATTTAACCGTCCATTTTTATTTTGTGTGGCAGGATGATTTAAACCTTGAATAAATAATGATTTAGAAATACTTTTTAACATGGGCAAGGCCTTGCCAAAAAACCAGATGCAAATAAAATGTTTGTAACGATAAAGCTGGCCTGAATGAAGCTATTAGCCTACTGTACTTTCAGTTTTATCCACAATTAAGATTGAAAGGGGGGGGGCGGGGGTGATATTTGAAACCATTCTTTAATTCCAGTAAATCTGCTAGCACCCAGACGAGGGGCTGCCGTCAAGTTCATTTAATATCGATCTTCCTTACAAATGCAGCAACGTTCTAAAATTAATGCATATGTTTTTATTCTTTAAATATCTGTGTGGAAAAGAAACAAACTTGACTTAGGGTGATTGTGTCCGTTACATTCCATATTTTCACATGATGGCAACATTCCACAATTTTGTTGACATTAGTGTATCACTTATATCCCAGTAAATAAAGGATTTGAATTGAAAATAAAAATTTGTATTGGTTCCTGTTGGTAAGGGATGCATGATTGTGTATGGTTAAGGATGTGACGGAGGTTCATGTCTGGCGGCACAACTGTAACTTCTTTCGCGAATGAGTTATCGTGATCCGTTCTTATGCAGCACTTAAAACTACGAAACACCATCATCGTAAATACAGGAAAATAGTCAAAGGTTCCTGTCAACATACTCGTTGATAACCATTTTCGAGAAATTGCGTGTTAACGCTGCTTGTCTTCAGGCTTTTAGAAGTAACAAAGATCTTTCGCTTGGTACATTTGTTTTTGCATTCGCTGTCTAAAAGTAGGCATTGCACACCACTGATCTTTATCGGACTTAATGGGCGCGTTGCTCCAGTTGCGGAACAAGTACGCTATGGGCCCATGTACAAATTAACCAAAATGGGCCCACTCGCCCTGACCCAATAGAAGAACAATTATAAAAAATGTGGTGTAGCTAAACTAATTATTGTGTGTTTTTTTTTAATGTGGTGATTGTTGGCTATTGGCTTAATGGCTTTTTCGTTTAAATTCATCTACAATTTGATTCTGTACTGTGCTGTTCAGGACTCTTAGGGCCCCTCACAAGTCGGGGCCCGTGTTTACCTGAACATCCTGATGGTCCGCCCCTGCGTTGCTCTTCTTAGTTTTCCATATCATGCTCAATTGTATTGTGAGTGCAGGGTAGATTAAATGATGTATTTTGGGATAGGCTGGGGTTGAGTGTTCATCAATGGCACTCCTGCCTTTTCATAGTCAGCGAATGTAAACATAAAATCCTGAAGATGGCAGATGTCGTTAATCCATAATGTTTGGATGTGTTTGTCAAAAATTAGCAATCGAGTGTATTGATTGGAACCTCTGAACATTGGCCTAGCGTGATTGTTTTCTTGTATCTATGATGTTAAGAGTAATTCAAAGTAATTCGAAAATTTCATCAGTGCAAAACAGTTTGTGCTACGTTGTGTTGGCCTGCTTATTTGGTACGAATTGGCTGGATATCCCTGCAAACCCCCCCTCCAACACCTATACATTTTTTTCTACAACTAATACTGAAAACCTGTATTTTGCTTACGTGTTTGGCTGCAGGAGTCACACCAGCTACTGCATGAAGCAGCGTAAAATTAACGAATAGGCGGAACCAAAATGGGTGTAAGTATCCAATACCATGTAAAGTAGAATTTGAAATTTCCATTCTGCTAGAAAAACAAAAAAAACTGTTGACTACACCTTCCACATTGGCACGAACACCTTGCCTTTGAGTATAGCCATAACATGTTTGCAAGAAAAAAACGTCTATTATGAGAAAACCATCAAGTCAACCTCTCCACACGAATGATTGGAAAGTTCGAGATTTAATGCACTTTTCTTCACTACAATAAGTTGCAACACTGTTGTTGTCTCGCTCTGCTATTCCCCCCTTTAAAAAAGATTATCCATCAGTGCTGGCATAATTGGAATTTTTCACTAAAGCCGGGCTCGCGCCCCATGTCTTCCACGCTATAGGACAACATCAGTCGAGATTCTTGACTGGCTCAACCAGGATCTATTGGGAGGGGTGGGGGGTAGTCACTGTGGTTTTTGTGTGGAAGGTGTGGGCAAAGTTATAACAGCTAAAACCCAGCTTTAGATTTTGATTTTGTGTGGAAGAATAGGAGTCCTAGAATTATCCACTATCATAGTTTTTAAAATCTTTGTGCAATGCATGTCATCAAAATACCTGTTGCATCACTCTTGTACGTAAAGCACAATTCCTTTAATCATCAAAATGTGGGTTATTAAGTGTGCGTTTTCTTGTTGCATGCATGTGTAACTGAAAAGTTGTTTATCCGAACTATTAGCTATTCATAAGACTCCTTACCCCAAATTAGTTGCATAATGAAGAAAGTTGCATAGTGTGATGTGCAAAGCAATTAATGGTTGAGAGGAATAAAGGGGACGTCGGATAACATCTTTTATATTGATGCAATACATATAGTGAACCTTTTTTTTTTGTATAAGCATCGACTTATCCCGATAGCCACTTCCTGCTTTTTTCACTCTTCAGCGTGGCACGTCCATGTTCATTAGTGCGGGTGTGGAGCTGTATACTGGTTTCTCCTATGTAGACTGCGTCACATTTGTTGCAAGGAATGCAGTACACGGAACCCCCACCGTGAGAAAATGGGGGGGGGGGGGGGGCAGCATACTGGTCTCGCTCCTCGCTGAGTATGGACGGGTCGTAAGTGTTGGGCCAGGAGACATTCGGAGGGTAGCGAACCGCAAAGACGACAAGGTGGGGAGGGGGGGGGGGGACTTCCTGTTTCTGGCTCTCAGTAATGTCTTCAATTTGATAGATAGCGATGGAAGCATCTCGTGTTATGTGGATTTTATGGATCTTCTCACTAACGTCAAAACAAGTAATGACCTTGCAGGGGTCGTCAAAGATGTTGTCTTGTGAAATGTTACTGGAAGGTGGTGCTTTTCTGGCACACCAGGCTTTCCTTGTCGCTGCGTTATCCAGTTCAAAGATATTTGAGAAGAAACTTCGTTTTTGCCCACTATCGAAAAAGGCACGCAGTCTCCGGGAAGGATGAATGTTCCACTATCCCTTTCATCTCATCATGCTCACCCTCCCCCAACCTGTCCTCTTAGCTGTTCGCTCCCCTCCAACATGTCTTCTGGCCCAACCTTACGACTAATCCATACTCGACGAGGAGTAAGAACAGAGTGTTGTTATTCCCTGCCAGGTTGCCCCTCGTGCCCAGCAATAAAGAACACGAAAGTGCCACGCTGGGGGATGATAAAAAGAATGGGGTTGGCTCTTCAACGTCGCAGCAAAAAGCTCACCAATTCGTGGGATAAGACCACGGTGCTTTTACGTTCCATCTCATGAAAGACCCCCACCTGCTTGCCTTAGAATCTCTTGCTACTTGCCAATTCCAAAAGAAAATGTTCCTCTTGTGAACATCTCCAGTCCTTCATTTGTGAACACTGACCAACCTATGAGACCTGAGCTGGCTTCCAGACTTGGATAAGAAGTGGCATGTGCAAGATCAAATTATACAGCTCAGTGATTGTCTTTCACATCCTCGAGTTCCTGTGAGGTGATCCTTTCATACTTTATTTGCTGTCGTTGACTTCTTATGAAGGTGAACGAATGACTGCAGGATTTCACAAGACCGTATGTTTATTTTCACTGAAAATTCAAGTGAACATTCCGCCTTGTTCCATTTTGTGGTTTTTGTGTGTGTTGTTAACGTAGCAATCTAGTGGTCCAAACTCCATGTTAGCTCTTTTTGTTCAAAGGTTATGAAGTAACTTAACAGTTGTAGTTGGAATGAGGTTTTACTGTATGTGAATGATTGCATATTCGCCGAATTGCCGATTTGAATTTTTAATGCCATACTTACGATTTTTTTTGGTCGAATGTAGACACCGATTGCATCTTCGAAGATTTACAGTAATAAATGGAACCCAGTTATCCACCTGGAAATTGTACATTGCCAGTCGTAATGCTAGCTGTGTGCTTTGTTATTACCTAGTAGCTTCTTTGTTGTCACCCGTTTGCATTTTTTCTACTGTAGAGATAAAAGAACTAGTCCGGCTATTTTCTTTCCTTTTATATGTACGAGATTGTCAGGTAGCCAGTAAAAAAAAAAAGATTGAACAGACTCTTGTCCCAGTTTGAGGTTGAATTCTGCAAGATTGCTAGTGGTACGTTAGTGCATCCCACCAGTAAGAGGGAGGTCCTCGGTTCATGTTATATCCAAGAGCCAGTTGTTTGCTTTATTAAATCATTGCTTAGTGCAGCTGGTTAGTTGTACCTTTACTATACAATGTAACCGCTACTTTGCGCAAATGTGAATATTGGGTTAAATGGTATTTGTTTTCCATTTTTTCAGCTTGTGCACAAGTGAATCGGACTTGCAATGAAACCTGGAAGTCTCCTCCAGCTTGACTGGCATTTAACGCAAGAGGCTAATGAAGTGTTTCAGACCCTCTTTCAACCAAATACTTTCAAGTTACGTCAATTTGGTAAGTTACGTAATTCCTACCATATTTAAATTAAAACCCGTTTCTTACAACTGAGGCGAGGAGTGGAGAGCAGGTCTGGCACCTGGGTGGTCTGATTGATCGCTGTTGTCTGCTGGTGTTGGCCCCGTTTTTCATTGTGTTTTTGTTAGTAGTAGACTAGTAGATCAGTCTGCAACTGCAACCTGAATTTAGATAGTGGTCAAGTATGGCAACAGTTCACCGTCCTCATTGTTTTAGCATAATTGCATATGCTAGTGTTGTTATTGTGTGATTTGCTTTGTACACAGTTATTGTATGCTTTTGCGACATAATTTTAAATGTTTATCCCTTCTTAATAACTTTCTGTAAAAAAAATTCTGTAAATTTAAAGTTGGCTTGACATATGATCCTACGCCGGAACTACCAAGATAATTCTACTCTGTATTCCAACTCTTATTCTAAGCAGCTTTTCCATGCAGCCAGTTGTAGAACTAATGGCCGTAAGTGCTTTTGCTGAGAACCTACGTTACAATTGAATGGGGATTATCCGAAAATATCATTTGCATGCAGTAAGTCCGCAACGGGCAACCAACAGCATTGAAACAACCTTGAGGCAAGGAACATTTTTTCAAACCAAGGCTGATGGGTTAAATCTATGGGTATCATCTCAAGTCTCCAGTCGAAGCATTGTCCAGGCTAGCAGTCATTGCCGACTAGCATTACTTTGTTAAAAATAAGATTCTGTATTTGTTGAAGAACTGGCTTGGAACCGAAAGTGAGACCCATAGCTTTTTCTGCCAGGTTAACATTGTGGCAAGATATGGAATACAAAAGGAATCCACATAAGATGTTTTTAGAAAGAGAATCCTCTTGACGTGTAAACATTTAAAGAGACTGTTTTTCCAGCTGAGGCTTACTTAATGGGCAGAGGCAAGTGTTAGATGACCAGGGATTAATTGGATGATCGGAATGCCTGAGCTTGAGATAGTAAAGTAGGTATAAGTCATTGCTGTGTAAAATATCCTTAAACAGGAAACTTGCCATCCGTAATTTACTACAAAGAACATCTGGATGTTCATTTCAGTTAGCTAAAGCAGATCATTCATTGATACAACAAGAAGTATTTTTCACCCACATCTGAATCTGCTATAGTAACAAAGGTGGGTCGGCCGTCTTAACTGATATTTTGCTTTATGTTTTTAAGGATTGTTGGAAAAACCCAGTGCCTCTCTTCAGCTCGATGAAGTCAGCTATAAGCTTTTTGTGACGGGCAAAGGAGGTGTTGGGAAAACGAGTCTAATTGCACGCTTGTCAGGGGGTGAAGTGCCTTCCAGCTACTGCGAAACTCCTGGCATTCAGGTTACCATCATGTATTGGCCGGTGAAGCTGCTTCATACTTCACGGGTGGTTATGTTTCGCTTGGAATTCTGGGATGCTGGAGAAGGAGCATTAAAAAAATTTGACCATGTTTTGCCGGTTAGTAAATTTTCAAATTACATTGGTCCATTGCATGAATTTGGTCTGCTAGAATGCTTAGTTTTAGCATAGAACTTAGTAAGAACTTAAAAAGCACAAAACTGTACTGGTTTCAGCAAGCTAAAAAGCAGAAATTACTACTGCTTGTTTGGGGCTTCATTGTACTGAATGTTAGGCCCCCATATTTTGGCCTATTAATGGCAGGTGAAACTTGAAATCAAGCTGCTCTCACTCATAGAGATCTCTAGACTGGAACTCTATTGGTTAGAGCAGCTTGTTTTCAAGTGATCAATTGCCGTTAATAGGCCTAATATTGGAGCCCCAGACAGCTGTATTTCGGCTTTTTAGCTTGCTGTAACCAGTCCGGTTTTGTGCTTGCTAAATTACCTCCAGCAAGGTGCCTTTGCTGTCATCCACAGAGTGTTCTTTACTGACAAGCCCAATCAAGTACGAAACAGTCTGTCTAGTGTTCTGTACGGGTGAAGGCAGCTTGATTTCAAGTAAGAACTAGCCTGTGCAAGTTTGTGTCTCCTTTTTCCGGAAGTTGGCATCATTATCCGTGCAGGAATTCCTCCAACTTCTGGAATCACTCTTTGCTGTACAGAAGTGATGCTAACTTCACACCAACTTTTGGAAAATGAAAGCACAAACTTGCACAGGCATTAACAATCATGAATCATGTTTGATACGAAGGTTTGTATTGTACGGTTAGAAATTAGTTTTAATTGTGAATTATGTTGGATTTTGGAAGAGTGATGATCTAGTCAACTTAATTTGTTAGTAAATGAAAGTCAAGGCAGTGTGTCTTTGCTAGACTGAATCCAGATCACACAATCGCTCCCTTTTCTGTGATGGCGTAAAACACGTTCCCTGGATAAAAGTAAGTTTAGAAAATGAGTTATGGTTTAACAGCCACGCCCAATTTTTGCGAAATAAACTGCATAAGCCCATGAAAGGGGCAAGGAGGCCTGATGGTTGGCATGATGACCGTCTCGTATGCCAGAGGTCCCAGGTTGGAGTCCGACCTCAGCCACCCCTGGCATTTTTGGTAGAGGAGGGCCGTGTGATGTTTCGTGCTCATGTCGATTGTAACACGTAAAAGAACCTAGGAATTTCCGACACTATTTACCTAGCAAAATTGTCTCTTGTCTCCTTCCGGCAGCATGGCTAAGTCTAGGTGTGCATCAAAAGCTAAAGCATAAGCTCATGGGTGTTAATACATGATTGACTTAGTTTGATTAAATTATTGCACCTTTCAAGTACAATTCTTACGTAATTTTTACAGTGTTTGTGGTTTGATTATATATTGAACATGTGTGAAAGAATTATCAGCTTTGCAATAATTGTTTCGATGCTAGACTTTTTTTATTTGGTCTGAATTAAGCTATTCAGTAGTAGGTTTTTTTTTGCCCTTTCCATTTCCTTTGAAACTAACAGCTCGTATGGTTTTTAGGTGCAGTAATAGATGCGTGAGGCCAGCGAAAAAATAACCTTTTCTGTGGTCCGCCTGTACCACTTTTATCACGATATGAAAATAATCATCGTCTCAAAGAAGGTGCTTTTAGCATTTATAAGCAATAATTCGCATGGTTTAGGGTTAACTAATAATTCACAAGGTTTAGGGTTAACTAATAATTCACAAGGTTTAAGGTTAACTAATAAGTAATAACTATTGCCAACAGTTGGCATTAGTGACTGATGTTGTGAGAACACATTGTACACCCAGCTGAGAAAGAAAAAGAGGAAGGTACCTCCACAGACTAGGACTCAAACCTTGGACTTTCTTTTACCAGTAATAATTTCTAATACGGCGGGCAAGAATCAAGTCGTACATTTGCTTGTAGCCGTCACGTCAGTACCTAGAGAGGTAAAACAGCTTCTAAGCTTCCAGGTTCATGAAGCGTGGAGGATGATAAATTCAATGCAATTGATGGTGGTAAGTTGGGAAATACGCGCTTGCTACTATAATGCTATATCAGCACACCCTTTTCCCATGTCAGTTAGTTTTAAAATCAAACCTTGCTGTTAATGTTTTGATGTTTGCTATAGTATGAAGATGGCAGGAATACAAATATTTGATACCCTGCAATTAAACCATTTACTGATACAATTTACAATTTTTCTGTTGAGTTAAGAGTCATGATACCATATAACTCCGAATATAAGACGACCCGAATATAAAACTCGAGTAGCAATTTTGGGCTTGCATGGTCTAAAGAAATAAATGGCTCCAACTATAAGATGGGTGACTAGCAAGGCTTACGTAAGGGTTGGTATTACGTTTATTAGTTTGTATACTAGTAAATTGACCTGGTCCGGAATTTGAAGCCCAAAATTTTAATAGCAGCTTCGACTTTATACTGTTACAGAGGCCATTTTTAAAATGTATTTAGATTTTGCTAAAAATAATCCAAAAACTGTTTGAGCAACTAGCTTGAGATTAGCATCATTGGATAGCTCTCAGAAAAATGATCGCAATGGTGAATTCAAACATTAAAATCCAAAATCTGACAGATTTGATCGAGTTCTGGATATGCACGCAAGTATAAAATGATAGTGCTATAGTGTTATAGTCTTATGTTCGGGATTATTTGGTAACATATTCTGGTCTGTTTAATGCAATTTTTGACAAGTTGGACATTTCAATCTTTCTTGCGCACGTCACTTTTTCATGATTGAGCTACACTTAAACTTACGTGCAAGATTGAAATCGGTAAAGCAAAGCAATACTCAGTAATTTTATTATGCGTCGCCTTATTTCTTTGTTGTGTAAAA
This sequence comes from Lithobius niger, assembly GCA_023313725.1. Taxonomy (NCBI): domain Eukaryota; kingdom Metazoa; phylum Arthropoda; class Chilopoda; order Lithobiomorpha; family Lithobiidae; genus Lithobius; species Lithobius niger. Next base: position 1,116 of record JAHWFP010140930.1, on the reverse strand, counting down.
TGGATGATTTCTTCTTAAAGGCCTGCAAAGATGACATGGATGCAGTGTTGTTCCTTTTCTCCTTTGCCGACCGATCAAGTTTTGATGAGATTCCACAACAGATGTCTCGCATTTTGCAACCTAGTGATCGACCATCACCTATTGTTGTCGGAACAAGGTAAGGACAGGGCAGAGTAAGCCACCATCATTCTTCGCCTACTAGATGTGTGTTCATGTGAGAGACTGTAAGCTGCATCTTCTGAGGATGTAGTAATAATTAATGCCTACGAGTGAATGGGTAGAAAGAAGACCCAGGCCACAAATAGGCCATCCAATGTGAGCCATTTGGTCTACAGGTGAATTCTTGGTCATGGTCTAAGGCTTCGGATGAGCTCATTTCACACCGATTGTTGTAATTTTTTTTTCTCAAACCGAGTCGTGAAAGTGTGTAACATGTTACTGGGTGAGCTCGTGATCATACCAGTGCTTGGGTTGTTTATTTAGAACTCTAACACTGTAACCTTAAATGGTATTTGGCAAGACCATATTAAAATTTATTAATTGGTTATGAATTTTGTTTACATTTATGTACTTTTTTTTCCCCCAATATTTTCATTTAGTTTGTATACATATTGCATTGCTTGCTATTTAACTTGTACTTTGAATTTGTAGACAACTGACAAAAGACTATAATCTGCAACTTTTTCTTGGTGGGATGCAAGTAACCAAAACTGGCCCTTTCCCTCGCCTTTTGTCTTTCCATGACAACAAAGTATTAGTTATTATTATTATTGTTTGGGTGCCTCTTGGATTGTGCCAATTTGTTGACAGACCAACTCGTGGCATAAATATTTTGGATCTAATCTGTACCGACAATGAGTGTCTGGTGTTCTATGTCTGCGTTGGTGCACATTCTGGTAATAGTGATCGTTGTATTGTGATGTTCACATTAAATTTCCAAGGGGTGGCCCAGTCGAGGTACAGCGCGCGGGGGTGTCTGCGGATAAGACGGGCAGTACGTATTGACTTTGATAAACTTATCTCCTCCCTTTTAGTGGCAGATTGGGATAGTCTCATTTTAGTACCACATCGGTAAATTGAACATGTTTGGAACTGTTGCCATAGTATTTTGCGAGG
>JAHWFP010140928.1:0-12165 GCA_023313725.1 Lithobius niger | reverse complement strand
TCCAGCGGTTATATGCATATTTTAAACGGCGACAAACACATGCGACAGCAAACCCTCCCTATGTTGCAAACGGTGTATCAAACACCACCCGTGCGATCAAGATCATATTGTGTTTTTTTTTTTATGAAACAGCCAGCGTAGCTGGGCTGGCAATTCTAGTATTGGAATAAATGCAGAAAACCATCGATACTTCCTTTTTATTACTAACTTAAACGCAGAGTGCAAGCAGCGCGCCAGCATTATGCACACTTATCAATCGTGACAGCATGAAAAACTACCCTGGCAAATTTCAATTTCCTAACATAAAATGTGGCACATTATGTATACCTTTACACCATTCTTTATGGAGGTACAGAATTTTTTTTGTATTAAACAATCGTAGCGTTTGGAAAAAGTATACTTCCCTAGACTATTAAAATAAAATTAGGGCTTGAAAATGATATTAAAATGACGTTAAATGATTATTACTGTTCTTTACGTAGAAGAATGGTTTGAGTTTGGTTATATATTTTAGTTTGTACGCAAATATCGCATTATACATTTTTTTTTTAATTTCCGTTATTGGCGGAGCAAAGCGAGCGAAGTGTAGCCTACAACGGAAACCAAATTGCAAAATGTTAGTTGGTTGGTTCGTTGGTTGGTTGCACTTCTGTAGTCTGGTTGGAGCTCAAACGAAAGGTCGATTTGGAATGAAATTTGGTACATCGTTTGATATCGAGCCAAAATTTGGCGTAAATCGAACAATTATTGCGGAAGAAATTACAATTTTTTTAATTTATTTCTAACACTCGCCTATGTAAATTTGGAATCTTGAATAGTTAAGGAATTCAGAAGAAGCGTACTGCAGAAGAAGACTGCTGGTGGTAGTCAAGTGAAATTTAGGAAACTGGGCAAATTAAATAACCTAAAGCTAAAACCTAAAGCTTAAGTTAAAGCTAATAACCTTTTTCGATGTAACTCAATGAAAATCAAATAATAACATTTGATCATTGCATTTAACCACAACAGGAAGAAATGCAACCATTAAAAACGAAAGGATTCCATTAACGACACACATTATTCATTTGAAAAAAAAATGCGTGGAGAAATTCACTTCAGCTTGGCAACAATAGCCGTTTACACTTGCGATGGGAATCCCGAATACGAAACCTAAATCGTCGTATCACGCCTAAGTTGTACACAGAAAACTTAACAATGCAGCAGACGACGTATTTACACACAGCACGAAAGCAAGTAAAGCCCCAGACTAGTTTTCCAATTTTTTTTTATGTCTTGGTGCAGGTTCTCGTTCACTTTTACACGGAGTAAAAAACGAATAAAACTCCAATTAACATGTCAGAGTGTCAACCGAATGTAACAATGAAAAAAACATTTATTTCAAGCGTCCAAATTTACATACAGTAGAAAAAAAAATCGCCAGTGCAGCGGTGCTTCTGATACAATGATGTTGTCTATCTGATGCACGATAAATTAAGAAGCCACTTTTCAAGTTATAAATCTAGGGCTTATTTGAGTATAAATCAATAAAATTGCGTAAGCGGTTCTAGGGATTAGGTTACGGGGCTCGAAACGACGAAATTTATTGTTGTGTACTGTTTCACACATTGTTCCTTAGACAGCAATGGCACTCCCATAAAAGAGTATCCTGATTACTGAACTAACTTTTGATGTAAGCTATAGGTTGTACTTTTCACCAGTGCATTAAGGGACTCGGAAAGTGTTTTGTCACAAGCAGTTCGTCTGAAATTTAATAAAGTGAACTAAACCTAAAAGCTGATAAGATTGAAAGAAGTATGCCTAAACGGAACTGCATCTAAAACTTTCCAAACTCTGTGTGGCTTCTTCACTCGCACAACTGCGCTCGCCTTGACTAAACGTATACCGTACCATGAGAAACATGAACCAATCAGAAATTCCTTCGTTAGAATAATGCTTCTTTAGTAGGAGTGAAGAATTTTGACGAATTTACTTTCAAATGTGTATATCGGCTTTCACTTCAGGCCTACTTTAATCCTTTAGACTAAAACTTCATGTGTTAGAAGCATGGAAAAAAATTCCAGGGATTTATTCCACGGGGCGTTTTTCCAGAGAATTTTTTCCTGGCTCCTGTGTGCCTGAGACACGAGGACTTTGGCAATTTTACAGGGAAATGCTCCATATATTTTTAATAAGAAAACCAACGACCGTCAGCTTTTCAATTTTTGCAGGAGGTACAGATGTATGATAAGATGTAGATTCGGGCTTTGTTTAATATCTCTGTAATGTGAGGTGCACCCGGATAACTACACTGTGACCGAGGGTACACGTAGGTTTCTTACGTTGCTTCATCTTACGTCGCTTTACCTTACGTCGACTTGAACTTACGTCGACTTGGTTACACGGAGGTTGTAGTTGGAGTGAGTTAAAACGACAGCGGGGGTTCCTGCGTCGCGTTTATCTAATCCCCCCATCAAGCAAACCCCTCTTTATTGCCAAGTCCCCATTCAGCCAGCTGGCTTTCGACTTCGTTTTACCGAAGTGACAGGTGGCCGTCCTAGTTTCGTGACGTTTACGCGCGCACTTTTCAACCAATCACAAGAAAGCAGTCCTTAGAGCGACGTAGAAAATGGGTTTTAGGTGGGTACACGTAGGTTGTTAAAGCGCTTCAACTCCTTACGTCGACGTATCGAGGTGGTTTGAGATAAAGCGACTTGAAAGTGGGTTTAGGTGGGTACACGGAGGTTCTTAAAGCGCTCTAAGCACTACATCGACGTAATCTACGTCGACGTAAGATGAAGCGACGTAAGAAACCTACGTGTACCCTCGGTCTGTGACTGAGGTTGGCGCTAATGACTTAGCTGTCGACGCTCCATTAAGCCTCAATTCCCCCCCCCCAATGACCGTCAGCATTTTTGATGAGCAGAAAGTATCCGTACGGCAGCACGTGCATGCAGACTCCCGCCCAGACAAACACCACACACTTATACGTGTGGAAATTAATAATTCAAGTTTTCTAACATGTTTTGTTTAGAGCATACCAGCAAATAAAAACCGGGTGCTGAACTTGTGCTAAAACATCTCGTATTATAAAAAATAAAAAAGATAGGTCGTTAAGCCAAATAGGCTCAACCGATTGTCTCAAAGGTCGAGGGTTCAGTTCCCGCTCAGGTAGCCTGACATTCAAGTCCAAATGACAGCGGAAATAGGTTTGTATCCGTGCTACTTTAGAAAAATAAACGCTAAAACAGGAAAAACTTATTTTCGTAATTAAAGGAGAAGCGAGAACCTTTCGTGAGAAACGATTTGCTTACCTTCCTTTTCTGTTTGCTATTGGGCTTCAATTCACCAAAGAGAAAGGTCGAACAGATTTTATAACTCGCCTCAGTCATTGGGTCCACCCTAGGAAGTATACTGTCTGGCTTGCAGTCGGAAGGTCTCGGGTTCCAGTCTCAGCCACGGCAATTGTATCTTTCTATCTTTAACTTACATTACCACAAGGCCATATTTACATTGCTGACTGTCTGCTTTATTTATACTTTTTGAAAATATTTTGATTTTTATTCAGCCATGCTTTTCTCAACTCTAGACAGTTGTAAATCACGTGGTGGCGTGGCAACCTCTCATTTATATTTTAAATTTGATCAACGTGTAACAGCACGCAAGTATACTGACGTAACGCGTGCTCTATAAAAAAAATATTTTCTAAGGTCTTATCTAAGATTTCCAGGAGTGCTTGGAGAAGGAAATTGTGTGACCTTGTCAAGGATTTCTGTGTTTACCATCTTGCTTATCTAATCAGTGGCTAGGATTACGATATCAGTCTTTGCAGTTATTTGCATTTTTCCTATTTGTTAAGTTCGCTGAAGTTGACCTCTCCTTAATTTTTACATTATCAGGGAGCCGTTCGTTATCCCCAATTAAAGGGTGGGGATCCCCCACACCATCACCCCCTCAGACACACAATCCCCGCAGTCGAGAATCCTTGCGGGTACAGAATCCCCACAACCCAAATTCCCGACGGGTGCAGAAACCCCACAACCCAAAACCGATACGGATATAGAACCCACCCCCTTTTCATCTCAAATGTCCACGGGTGCTGAATCCCTACAAATATCAAATGCACACTTGTTCATTTGGTTGAAGATGGGGAAGGCACCAACAGACCTGATAACGCAAAAGCATGCAAATTTGGGATCGTCGGACGAAAGTCTAACTGGAAAATCGTCTAATGGGATAATTGTCTAATCTTTGCTTTAACAAATCCTTAAATAAAAAATATGGAAATCATCGAAACGGAAAATCGTATAATGGATAAGCTTATACTGGATAAACGTCTAACTGGGCAATAATATAACTGATAAACGTACTGGGCAATAATATATCTGACAAACGTCTAACTGGACAATAATATAGCTGCGGTTTCTGATGTTATATACATAGCCGCAGCGAGACAGGGATGTTAGACGAATTTCGTGTTAGACGATTTTTCATTATCCGAATTTCATGTTAGACGATTTTCCATTATACGAATTTCGTGTTAGACGACTTTCCATTATACGAATTTCATGTAGACGATTTTCCGTTATACTGTATACGTGCTTCCAATTATGCAATTTTCCAGTTAGACGATTACCCCTCGCCCCCAAATTTGGTTAGTTTCTGTTAGGCAGTAAATGTCGAATGCTAGCTGTTATATTGAGCAATGGATCCAGAGGTATGGCAAGTGGTTACGTCACAGAAAGGTCAACCGGAATTGAAGGCCATGGATATCTGATGGCCAAAAAGTTAGCCAGAGGGAACTTATGGGAGCACCTGTGCCGTTCTGGCTTGTGAATATCGTAAATCACAAGCCAACACTGCGAACACAATTCTCGTAGGCCAGAAGAATTTGCTAATTTGCTTGCGTACACACATTATGTGTAGTTGATTACAAGTAGTAAGATTTTGGATGCGACGAGGGAGGCCCAAAATGATTTGCCTGATAGAAAATTTAATAAAAAACGTCAATGGGTAGTGGTTTTCACCACTTTGTAAATTGACTACAAGTTTTTTGGTTTTTTTTGGTAGGGTCGTACATACGACCACTTTAACAGAAGGCGCTTCAGTTGCGATAGAATACAAAATGGCGCACCCCTCCCCCATAGCAAAAAGCGCAGTCTCCCATAATTGTTCAACGAAAGTTCAAGACTTGCTTGAACACGATCCCAGCACTAGGAAATAGGCAACCAACAATTATTCTTCAACAAGACGATGCTCCACCCATCCCAGAATGGGTCCATCCGTAGCGATCCTACGATCGGGAATTGCTCTGTCGCCAGTCGTGGCGGAGCCCCACCTCGTTGAAAAATAACTGTTGGTTCGTTGCCTGTTTTCTAGTTATTGGATCAAGAATTAAGTAAATATACGCAATTAGGTGTAAATTATATGACGGAAAGAGGAAAAGAAGCCAAGCAGCAAAAATCATACACTAGAACTAGAAATAAAAGTACAGTATGCCAGCTTTTACACATTACGTTTCGTCGGAGTGCCATGACCGGGATTAGAACTGGCAACCTAATCTTTTCCTACATCATTAACATAACGCTTTTATCGATATTCCACTCCTCCGGTGGCCCAAAGATGGCTCACTGAAAACTAGGGCTCCATTTACGGTTGGCAGGACAATCGATAATTCGATAATATCGCCATAAAATTTTTCGCCGATTATCGTATCGCACCTTTTTTTTTATTTATCGAATTCTCGTGCAAGCCCTAATGCTTAAATTGCCATATCTCGGAAACCGTAAGTTAGAAACCAGCGGTTTGCGGCGTCGTGTGCAGAATTACAAGGGCTCTCCAACCAAGTGTACAATACTATTGCTAGCCGCTTTAGCAGGCTGGAGAGTTAGTTTAATGCAAACAACATTTAAGTAGCAGCACAACTAACTGTCTATGGCCAAATGACAAGGCACACAATTCACATTTGTGAAGGTTGCACTTTAGGCTACAGCCGAGGTTTTCTTTAATTAACAAAATGAAAATTGTTGTTATTCCAGCCTCAAAATTCGTTTTATCGAGAAATTATCGACTATCGCGATAATTTATAAAGGTTTATCGGGATAAAAAAAAGTGTTGTATCGTGCCGTCCCTAGCTCCATTCGACCGAGACTGCTTGTGACCGCAGGCAATGAAGAAGGAATTACAAATAAATATTAAAGTTCCACGAAGGATTCAATAACAAAAAAAGGATAAATCGCTGTAAATTACATATTAAAGGAAAAAGAAATCAACCGAACAGTGAAAATCGTACACTCGAAATAACGTAGTACAGTAAGCCACCTTTATGCAGACACGTTTCATATACGGGTTAATACGGGTTACGTATCCGGAGTCGAACCAGATGACCAGTCCATCACCAGGTCATTACCATACCGCCTTTTCGATATGACGACTTGTCCACTGGAGTACTTGAATACAAATAAATACAAAGCTCAACAAAGAACTAAATGAAAGCACATAAATCGCTGTGACTTATTTAAAGGAAAGAGGACAATAAGCCAAACAGAGAAAATCATACATTAGAAATAACGTAGTACCGTAAGCCACCTTTATGGACTTACGTTTCGTCGTAGTGGCACGACCCGGATTCGAGCTGGCAACGCACTCCGTGTCAAGATCAGCGATGCAACGCCTTTATCAATACGGCCACTCCTCCAATGGCCTCCAATGCTAATTGCGGCCATAGACAATGGAGATGGAATACAAATAAGCACGAAAGCTCAACGAAGGATTTACTGCGATTTGTGTAGATTTGTGTAATCCTTCGTTTAGCGTTTGTGTTTAAGTATTTGCATTCTCTTCTCCAATGCTTATGGCCGCAACCGTTCTCAGTTGAATGGACACCTATACCGATTTTGCATTGGTAAATTCAAGCGGCCAGGCCGGACTGGGGCGGGCCGGCCAGTGCCAATCGGGGCCAGTGCTGGTTGGGCCGGCCGTCTTTCGCGTTGGTTAATTCTACGGCTCACTGATCACGATTTACAGCAACGCCACGTGTCCGTTTGTGGCAGTTGACATTTTCCACTTTCTGCCGCTACACTGCAGCACCATTCATAAACCATTCTGATTTAAGCGGCGCCGGCCGGCTCCATCCTAATTTGATTTCGCGTTAGTTAATAAAGCGGTCTTGGCCGTGCCTGGCGCGATCAGGTTCACACCATTGGTGTGAGCCAGGCTGGCTCTCGAAATACCGGCCTGGTCTAGGTCGGCCCGATTTCTCATTGGTTAATAAAACGGTGCTCAGCCCTCCTTGGCACGGCCAGGGCCACTTGAATTTACCAATGCGAAATCGGTACTAGTCACTTATGTGACCCTAATAACGGGTTCAGTGAGTTATCTTTATGCCAGCGTAGGAATGCCCATCTCGGTGAACGTCAGTGATCTGGGGACGGTTTGGGGCTGCTAATTCGAATCCGGGTCATCTCCCTCAGACAAAACGTAAGTTGATACATGATTTTTTGCTGTTTGGCTGGTTTTCCTCTTTACTTTTGATCACGAATTGTTCAAGCAAGTTTTGAACTTTTGATTCAGTCTGTCACACAACGCACTGTTGTTTTTTAAACTCCTTAAATATTTTATGCATAAAAGCAGTTTTTGAGATGTAGTCGGGTGAGACAGGGGCTCGCGTCGTGGGCTTTTGTCTAGTGATGTCACGTCTCACTCGAGTCGTTTATTCGAACGGTTCATGCGTATCACTTATTAGCGTCAGGACGGAAGTGCCTGAATATCAGTCGATTAACCATGATTTTTGATGAGAACACGTGCCAGCAAATTGTAGGCTTTGGTATTGAACAGTTTATGATTAAATCTTTTTCATATGAATGGGCCTATAGGACCTTGAACAAGAATTTTTGCCAATTATGCTTCCATATGGAAAAGAAGTTAAACCGGAATTGGACTAGTTAGTTCACGTTTTGACAGCATCGCACGAAAAACGGAGTCTTCTTTGGGTGAACCGATAAAAAAAAATGGCGGCAACTTTGCGCTTCGCCTGTAATTGTCCCGGTATTCTACACATATTGAAATTCGGGTAATTATGTCGAACAAATAGCGGCTCCTTCTGATCTGGTAATCATTGTATGATCGGTGTAACAGTTTTGTAATACAATTCGACAAACTTGTGAGCCCTTTTCGCGAGCAACGGGGTAGTGCGTACTAGGAGAGTAGCTACGATCACTTTCGATAGAAAAATAAAAAAATAGAGAGCTTTGTCTTTCGTCTGTTAAGAAAATTAGAAATTTGCTGTTCATTAAAGTAACTCGTCCTGAATCGAGTATTTTTTTTTTTTACTTAACTTAAAAGCTAACACGCATTATGTTTGAATAAAGAATGCAATATACAGGATTGCGAATCCTAACCCCCCCCATACACACACACAACTAAGAAATCTACCAAGAGCTAGATACTTCTTTCTCTCCCGTCAACTCTGCCTACAATTACACAGGGGTAGATTGTTAGTCTGTGCAGTTATACTTTTCATCTGGCATTTGGTAAGGTGGTAGCGATTGGGGGGGGGGGGGAAGTCGGCTCATTGCCTTGGGGGTCTAGACTAGGATCGACGGATTTAAGGGCAAATTATTTTAACCCCAAGCTGTGCCAAAATATTATAATTTTTTGTTCATTCACATTGTTTTATAAATCGTAAGTATTTCCGACTGAGGTCCATTTTTCTGAATGAGACCTATTTTTCTTGGGTATGATGGTGGTTGTTGTTCCCCCTCCAAAACGACCGTGGTCGTATTGCATGCCTGAATGTTTACACCTATTTAGTAGATTTGTATTACTGGAACCTATGTCGCTAATATATTATTCGTTTAATAATTAGAACGTAACTGGAGCAATGATTATGATGGCTTCTACGCGCAGCGATTGTGTCCTCCGTTCTTCAACTGCCGCTTTAACTGTCCCAACCACTGTTACCCACTATGAGCCGTGAGCTCATGATTTCTTTTTAGCATAAGCAGTTATTGTATTTATTTAAATTATTATTTCTATGGGGAAGATAATTTTGGAGCCTAGACTACAACTGAAGAGCCCCCAGTTAATGTAATCGTAATACAACACTGCAAAAAAACGAAAAAAAAAAAAAAAAAAAAAAAACTTTTTGAGTCAATCTATAAAGTGGGAAAACCCGTTTGTTTCTTGTCCTTCAAATAATTTCAACAGACCATGTACAATATTTCATAATAGTAACAGTTATGTATGTACTCTCAGGATTATTAAACTATGTGAAATTAGGTATTCTCACTTGATGTGTTGTTGGAACCAATGCCACTGTTAGAGTTGTCCGGAAAATATGCTAAAGTTGATCAGCTAATTGACGTGTTGTCACCTGCAGCTAGCTACAGCTAGTTAGTGATAATCTCCATTTAACTCAACTGTTAATTGATGTTCGTCCGACTGGCTGTACACATTTCAGGATGTCACTGCTGATATAAGAGACTGGCTGGACGGCGGGCTGCACTCTAACTTCTTGTATAAGTCAGTGTAAATTGTAATTTGTAAAATTGTAAAATTGTACCACGAACGGAGCCGTGGTTGGCCCCTAATTTCGGATGAAGACGTGGGATTTTCTTCCCTGCACGGTTTGATTTGTTCAGAATTTCAAGTAAACACGGAGTAATGAGTCGCAAAAGCCTTTTCTACCTTGAGTTCAAACTTTTAAAGGCAGGCTTCGTCTCACATTTTGATGACGAAGTTGATTGGCTAGATCACGTACCACTTACTTTTGTTTAAAATCTCGAATTGCTACTGGCGGATTGTGTTACTCCACCGCAGGTCGGTGTTTTATTTTTTTGTTTTTTTTTTCAATTTAAGAAACTCAAGGCAAAATCAAATTAAATTCTTCTTTGTTTGTGTATCTGAATTTTATGTAATTTTTTTTGGCTCGTTCTGCAAAACGGGGTTCGCAGTCACACAGCACCTGGCAAAGAAAACCCTTAGAAGTTTTAAGAAACCCTTGAAAAATTCGTGAATTTTTCAAATTGAAATTTGTCAGGCTTGGAAACCCTGGAATTTCGAACAAATTTAGTTTTTATCCTTGACCATTCTTGAACCTCTTAGACAGGGTTCGTATGGAGCCATGAATTCTGGAAAAGTGCTTGAATTTGGAAAAAAATTCCAGGCCTTGAAAAGTCTTTAATTAGAGCAAATGCAGAAAAGCAGGAAATTTCCTAAAAATGTTGATCGGTTGAAATTCCCTATATATTTGCTTCAAATGCGTGAAGGGAAAAAAAGTGCTTACTTTTGACTTCCTATAGAATACCACCACATTTCAAATTCTTGTTGCCTCATGTTGTGAAGGAAGAAAATTACGTGTTCGCTAAGTATAGGCCTACATTAAAAAAAAATTACAGTAGTTAAATGTATGACGGTAAAGCAGTAGCAATTATACAATTAAATTAACAAACCCAGGTAATCTTGTCTGTGGTGGTCTGTGTAGGCCATTGCTAGACTACGCAACTTCCATCCAGAGTTACCTAGTGCACAAACGTTGGGTTCTTTGTGCACTTAAAAAAATCCTGTTACACAACGAAAAATGTAACAAAAGTAATAACATCTAGACTATGAAGTAGTCCAGATAGATTTTAAATTGCAGTAACGTTATGTAACCTATGTGGCCTTGAATAATTGAAGTTACGGCTTTAAAATGCCCGGCAAAGACCTTGAAAAATATTGGCCAAAAAGTGCACGAACCCTGCTTAGAGAAATGCCTTATTTTCTTTAAAGGGACAGTAGTCGTTTAGCCATTTTTATTATCGATACACTACCGGATGTAGTTTTTTAAGAAATCATCTAACAATTATTAAGAGGTCCACGTGCCCGATTTCAGTGTTAAATGTGGCACTTACCTTATCTTTTCGTATCTCTCGCGGCGGTCAGAATTTTAGCAAACTAGCGCAATTCAACGAACCACGGTCGAGTGAACGATAGTATTACCAGGGCCGTGCCGTACGCAGAGGGGGCGGCTGCCCCCAAAAAATGACTAACAGGGGCGCCAAATTCGGGTGTTCAAATTTAGAAAAATTTTTTTTTTTTTAAAATTAGCCTACTTTAACTGATTAGCGATTATAAAAAAGGTAATAAACCCCAAAAATTTTTACCAGAATTTATCACCTAGCCGTAGCCGTTGTCAAGGTCAGGTATTTTAGTCCCAATTGCCTTATATCCCCATCCCACTTCAGTAGCAAGCCAACTCATGCCTGCCACATGAGTAAGAACCCTCGGTAAAGAGGAACCGATTAGTAAAAACGTGAGCAAGTTGCGGTAGACAGTATGTGACTGGCACATTTTCCACTGATAAACAAAAGGACTCGAGGGCGCAGGGACGGACCAAGAGAGAATTACGTGCAGAAGACGACAAAAAAATGGAAGATCATCTAAGGAAAATTTGTAAAAAAAATAAGGCACCGTGTTTATACAATTAATAGTTTTATGTATTTTTCCTGGACTGTGTGCGTCGCCCTAGGATTGCATACGTAATCTTACTTGGGGGTTTATGACCTTAAAATTATTCTACGGTTACCAAATATCAGCTTAATGATTTAATTATTTTCTCCCTGGCTTTCTCTTATAATGGTTTGCGTAGTTAGGACTCCACTTTTCGGATATTTAGTGATTTGACCAGTTGGTTCTCATATTACCGCCCCTGCGGCATCAATGGTTATTTTTAGAAAATTGCCGTGCGCCCATCAAATTGGGACAACTTGTTATTTTTTCGGGTATGACTGTTTTGGCAAAATGATACAATCGGTACTAATATCGAAGATATTGCTTCAATCATCAACAGACCTAACTAAAAAGGTTTCATATCTGCAATGTTTGTCATGAATTACAATTGCAAATAACTGACATAGGAAAAAAAATCAAATAAACTATAGTTCATAGAATACAAATTCCACCCAAAACCAAAAGTGGTATAAAAGAAGCCGCCAACTTTCCAAAAAGGATCGGCCTTTGAAAGTAGTGTTTTGATTCAACCAGGGCAAGGCCGCCAAGGTTAATCCAATTAGCCAAGTTAATCGCACCGACTAATCGTTCGAAAGTTAAATGAAAACTAGATAATTGCTACTCACTGCAGCAAATCTTCAATTTTTCATTTAACGTCCAAAGTATTATTCGGTGAGATTAACTTGGCTAATAAGATCA